>JBBPDJ010000021.1:2747988-2768522 GCA_037974625.1 Cucumis cinereus
TTTTGATCGTTTAATTAATTAATTAGTTGTTTATGGAAGGTGACCTCCACTAATCAATGTCCTAAATTATCCTTTACTTATCTTATTATAAGTAAATACTATATTTTAATATAAAAATATCAACATGAATTCATCTAAGCGTGACCAACCTGATGATATCATCAAGATTCCTTTTGACATAATTTAAAATATTAAATTATCCAAACTCATCTTCAAATTTAAAACCTTAATGCACACAAAAGTTCATTTTATTATTCAAATATTACACTCACCCACCGCCTAATTATAATATTTTATTATATATATATATATATATATTTATAAAAAAGAATTTATAATATTTTAACATTCTAATGTCAATGTTTTCGTATAAAATAAGATCACCTTACTTTTTAAATATAATAAAATAAATTAAAATATTTATAAAATACAGTAAATTTTAGATTCCTTTAATCATAGACACGGATAAATACGGATAGAAACTAAAATTTTATTATATTTTATAAATATTTTTTACTGTCATTTACAATAATTTTCAATAACATCAATTAATTATAAAACTTATATTTCATAACTACATTTTATTAAGTTGAAGAGCACATTTTTTTGCCAATTTAAAACTTTTTGTCTTTTAACCTTTTTTGTATTTTTCAGTTTCCTCCCTATTTATTATGAATTTGTTCTTTTATATATATACAAAAACAATTTTAAGATACACCTTATATCCTATCTAATTTAACAATTTGTTATGTGATAAATTCTTTTTAATTTTTTTAAATTTTTTTTAAATTTTATTTTAAACTTTTATTGTTTTGTGTGGATCGCACAAAAATGATGCATCCAAGCATTATTTTTTTTTTAAATAAAAAACTCAAGTTGTTATTATTACTTAACATTAAAATATCTATTTAATGTTAATAAGATTAACAATAAATTAACAAACAAAACTCTAAGATCTATTCAAAGTATATAAGCTAAATTTGTAGCAAAAAAGTTTTTTTGTCCACAAATTGTTTAACAAAAATGGTATGTAACCTTTTCATAATTCATTGTATTATTAGTTTTAAGTACTTTAAATTTTGTTTAATTTTAGTTTCTAAATTTCTAAATCTACATTTTAAATCACCATTCTTTCAACTAATATTAAAAATTCAATCATTCAAAGTTAATTTCTTTTATATAAAAAGTAATTAAATAATCTAAAATTTAGAGTGAAAATAATAATGAGTAACCTAAAATTTTAATAAAAGATAATAAATTGGATAGAAGTAAAAATTTTCATTTAGAAAATTGTATTAAAAAAATTGTTTTATATTTATGGTATGAATAATTTTAGTATAAAGATTTAAAATTATAAATCCCGGGGTAATGGCAAAATGGTAATAATACGATGGAAGAGGGGCATTTCAATTGACCGCCATGGATGAAATAAATATCTCAATGGCCTCTGTCCAATCACTTCCATTTTCAGGTTCTGACGGAAGGAAGACAGAAAGCGGCGAATGCCAATGGCGAAAAACGATGATCAACCGGGGCTCCAGAGCTCCGGCAAGAGGCTAAAATGCTCGAAGCACGATGATGAACAATACCTACTTGGTAATGAAGAAGAAGAAGAGGAACAGGTGAGTGAACTTCCATTGAAGCCCGGGCTTTTCTTCTACCCAATGACACCAACTTCCTTCGTCGTCTCCGATGCTCTTGAGCCCGATTTCCCAATCATCTACGTCAACAAAGTCTTCGAGATCTTCACTGGGTACCGTGCCGATGAGGTCCTCGGCCAGAATTGGTATGATGAGATTCAATTGCGTGGTTGTTTTAGTTGTTTAGTTGTTATTGTTTTTGCTGGATGTTATAGGAGGCAGAGGTGATGTTGGTTTTCGGATAGATTTAGAATGTAATTTAAACATTTTGATGCTTGATAAGGTGATTTGAAATTGAATTAATCCAAGGGCAATTAGTTTTGTGGTTCTGTTCGTTTGTAGTGGAGCCTTTTGAGTTGTGATTTGATTCAATTTTCAGTGGGAATACCTTTTCAGAAGTCAGTTTTGTTAGTGTTGTCTGTTATGGTTTGCTTTGCTGATTCTTTAAGCAAACGTTTGTTCGAGTTTCTGTTACAAGTTATTACATGATAAAGAAGCATATTTGAATGATTTGAGTCTAAATTCTGATGGGTACCCTGTTAATAGAGATATATGGGAAGGGAATTGAAGCACATTTTGATTTCTTTGTTTATTTTTCTCTAAAAAAGGTGGTGGGCCTATGGAGAATTTTTGTGAGTCTGATTAAGGAGATAGCTATAATATGTCCCCTGACTTTATCCAAATTAAGGTCTATATTTGATTTTCACCTCCACTAATATTTGTCTATCATGTTCTGCACTTTCTCTTGGTGGGGCGGTGAGGGTGGTTACCATTTGATTACCTTAATCGACATTTGAAGTCCTGATGTAGTTTCTTTTCAGTTTGTTTTCAGAATATCCTGAATGTGGCCTGATCCCATTGAACTATAGAGTTTATATACTTTCAAATGATTTTGGTTTGGCGATTTACTTGAAAATTCTCTCTCTCTCTCTCTCTCTTTTATTGAATGATGAATTCTTCATACTTATTTAGTTAACTTCCATGTTTCTGTAATTGCTATTGTTTGTAAGAATTTTATCAACTCATATGGGCATTCTTTGTTTCAGTCGGTTCTTACAATATAGAGATCCTCGTGCCCAAAGGCGCCACCCTTTGGTTGATCCGGTGGTTGTTTCTGAAATCAGAAAATGTCTTGAGGAAGGTGTTGAATTCCAAGGTGAGCTCCTCAATTTCAGAAAGGATGGTACTCCTATGGTGAACAGGTTACGGCTTGCACCCATACATGATGATGATGGGACTGTAACACACATTATAGGAATTCAAGTGTTTTCCGAGACAAAGATAGACCTTAATCGGTTGTCATATCCTGTCTTTAAAGAAAATTGTGCCATTAAATATGATCTATCAGGAAAAAGTGTTCATCTGATTGATCAATCACCATTTGGTCACCATAAAGAAATATGTGGGATACTGCAGCTTTCAGATGAAGTCTTGGCCCATAACATTTTATCACGCTTGACACCACGAGATGTTGCATCTGTTGGATCAGTATGCCGAAGGATACGTCAATTGACGAAGAATGAGCATTTAAGGAAGATGGTATGTCAGAATGCATGGGGAAGAGAAGTGACTGGAACATTGGAGCAAATGACAAAGAAACTCGGTTGGGGGCGCTTGGCCAGGGAACTTACAACTCTTGAAGCGGTTTGTTGGAGAAAAATGACAGTTGGCGGAGCTGTGGAGCCCTTACGTTGCAACTTTAGTGCTTGTGCAGCAGGTAATCGTCTAGTTTTATTTGGTGGCGAAGGAGTCAATATGCAGCCTATGGATGATACCTTTGTTCTCAATCTTGATGCTGCAAATCCCGAGTGGCGCAGAGTAAGCGTGAAATCCTCCCCACCTGGACGCTGGGGCCACACTCTATCATGTTTGAATGGTTCTTGGTTGGTGGTTTTTGGGGGATGTGGCAGTCAAGGATTGCTCAACGACGTGTTTGTACTTGATTTGGATGCTCAACAACCAACATGGAAAGAAATCTCTGGTGGAGCTCCTCCACTGCCAAGATCCTGGCATAGCTCCTGTATGATTGAAGGCTCGAAACTGGTCGTCTCAGGTGGATGCACAGATGCCGGTGTGCTTCTCAGTGACACATACTTGTTGGATCTAACAACAGACAAGCCAACATGGAGAGAGATTCCCACATCTGGGACACCCCCATCTAGATTGGGACATTCTCTTTCAGTTTATGGTCGGACAAAGATTCTAATGTTTGGTGGACTTGCCAAGAGCGGACACTTACGCTTACGATCAGGCGAGGCATACACCATAGATTTAGAAGAGGAAGAACCCCAGTGGAGGCAACTCGAGTGCAGTGCATTTACCGGCATTGGCGGTCAGAGTGCTGTGGTTCCTCCACCAAGACTCGATCATGTAGCAGTCAGCATGCCCTGTGGAAGGATTATCATTTTCGGAGGCTCCATTGCTGGGTTACATTCACCTTCTCAACTATTCCTTCTCGATCCCGCCGAGGAGAAACCGTCGTGGAGAATCCTCAACGTTCCTGGACAACCACCGAAATTTGCTTGGGGCCATAGTACATGCGTGGTTGGAGGGACACGGGTTTTGGTATTAGGCGGCCACACCGGAGAAGAATGGATACTCAATGAATTACATGAACTCTGTTTAGCTAGCAGACAAGATTCAGATCTTTGATTCTATTTTAATGTGGCAGCAAACACTCCAAAGGAAAAGTTGCTTCAAAGGAACCAATTGAGACTCATATTTTATAGCACTGTAAGAACAAAAATTTCCCACTTCTTAGTTGTATTATGATTTTGTTTTCTGTATTTCTTTTTTCCTTCTTTTTGGTTTGTGTTTAAATTTTGGTCTTCTGTATATATTTATAAAAATATAATATAGGTTGTGTTTTTTTTTTTTGCTCTTCCACTTTTTCTTACCTTAGTGGTTCTGTGTTTTCTTCTAAACGGCCATGTTTTTACTTTGTATTGAGAAGCACTTTCTGTGTAAATGTAGATGCTTGCTCTTGCTTTGGGTTTTTTAAGTTTTTGACAAACAGGACGTCCATTTTTGTTGGATAGGAAATGCCAATTTTGATCTCAAATTTCTGTGATTACTAGAGTTCTCAATTGCCACATGTTGCTAAGATGCTTTACTATTTTTCTTTTATACATTGATTTGATACGTTCGAATATTAATGCTACTGTGCTTATATTAAGTCCTTTTATATCCATCTATTTAGGTGTTACATGAGAGAACGATAACATACATATATTTCAAGGGTTGTTTGGACCGTTGAGTTGATTACTGTAGTAAGTTATAATAGTTTGTGTTGAAGTATAAACTATTTTAGTATGAGTTATAAATGAAGAGAGATGCTGCTTACAAAATAGCAAATAAAGTAGACAATGGAGTGGAAAAAGGTGGAGACTTGTGTTGAAAGGAAAGACTGCACTAAGAAACAAAGAAAATGATGTGTTTATATAAAACTCCAATGAGAGATGAGAAAATACTCAATTTCTTACATACTTTTTAGCTTTCCTAAATTTGGCTTCAAATCAAGAAATTCAATGGAGCAAGGAATCCTTTTTTATGTGTCTTTCTATATATACACATAGTTGTGTATTTTCTAAGTTGCAACTGTCAATTGTTATTCAATATTTGAATATCTTATTCAGTTCTAAAGTTTTCCCAATCTTTGTTTTTCATTTTTTGTTTTAATTAGAATTTTAACTAATAACTTTTTCATAAATCTTAATTAGTTTTATGTTTTTTTCTTCCACTGTATGTATGTATGTATGTATGTATGTATACAGTGAAATGCAATTACAACTTTTTTCTTCTGGCATGAAATTAATAACTATTTGACCAATTTCTAAGACTAAGTTTACGATTTATTGAATCTACATAGATTAAAATTGCGATCAAAGGAAAGATATAATGACTATAGATGAAAAATACCTAGCGTTGTCGTGATTTACCAACTTATACCCTCAATTTCAATTTGGGACACATGTTACTGTATGACTAGTTCCAAATTTGATCATTTGCAATTTGATCAATAAATTGATAAATGACATGACGAATTATGATTGGTCTAAAATTTCTCACTCAACACTAACTATGGAAAATTAGACTTTTCCCATGGGCTTCCATCAAAATCCTAATTCTCTAAAACAAGAATTGGGGAGGAAATGGAACGAACCCCAAATATTTGAGATGTGGCTAATTTTATTATTTTGAAAATTACTTTGTATTTGATTGGGTTCCATGAAGGCGGTTTGCGTAACTCACACTTCTAGCTAGGTTTTGAGTTTTGTGTCAAAAAGTAGTTCGTAAGTTTCAAAATTAAACAATCAAATGTTTTGAAAATGGTTGATTTTAGTCGATAAATAGTTAGCACACATGTGATAATATGGCCCCAAATGAAAGTTCCCCACTTGGTGATATGACCAAAATGTAAGGTGACGATATGACATAGAAGAAAGTTTATGAACTAGTGATATGCTTATAGAATGGAAGGCAGTCATATGGTCAATTTTAACAATATGGTCTGACAAAAGATTTTAGGTCGCATTAGATGATGTTTCATGATTCATGTCGCATTTGTTTGTATATCATGCCACCAAGAATGGAACCAAAAATGTGCACGACGCATCAGAGTGGTTTGTTGAGAACAACATGGGACTAGAAGAGCACCATTTTTGGCATTGATTATGTTACAAAAATGTTTCTATTGGTTAAACACTTTATTTGAGAGATTTTTAAATTGTAGTAGCATGCATGTAGTAACATCCTTAATAAAGTTAAGAACGTTAGGTTGTATATCCATGGAGATGAGGTTGGAAATGTTACCTCCAAACTTTTTTTTATAATAACTACTAGCCACTTGCAACAAATTAACCTAAACAACAATGGAAACTAATTAAAAATGGAATAATACCTTCAACTTCAAGTCTCCTAGGTTTTATAATAATTCTAGAGTGAGGGACACTCCAATTCAAGTAATTCCAAGTGTAATTTCATTCATTAATTGGGGATGACCTTGCAAAGCTGGAGAGCTACTTGACTTCATTTAGTGCAACATGAGTTTCATTCATACAACTTAATTTCAACATTAATACAAGTAAACTTCCTTTCGGGATCGTTTGAATTAACTTTCAAGTCTTTAGATTAGTGTTTCTAAGTGTAGCATATGTGTATATAAATATTTGAAAAGTCAATCCAAACGGGTTCTTAGTCTAAGTCAAAGCACATGTAGGTCACGTTTACCCCACCAGAGAAATGTAATAAATCAAACATCAAACATAATGAGATATGAAGCCTACTTCCAAGTTTGAAATCAAAACTCACAATTTGATTAAACAACAGAAGATGCACAAACCAATTGCAGTTGAAAATTACGTAAAAATATCATTGTTGTTAACGTTATAGATACCGTTATTATTACAATGATATAATTATAAAAATCAATGAAGAATTTATAAAAATGTCACAATTACTGTTATCGTTATCAATTGACCCTAAATGATGATGCTAACAATGAAGTTAACAGGACAAATTATGTTTGCAAGATATTTAAGTAAACATGATAAAAAGACAATCATCTCATTTTCATTGATCCATTAATAGAATTTCATTACGATTACACCACTTTACATGAATCATCGGAAAACGTGGCCTTAATGCAATTCAATTTGTAGCTCTACTTGTATCAATGTGTAAGAAATATCACCGCTAAACATGAAGAATCAAAGTTTGTTGAAATTTCCTAGCTCTCGAGTCTTTGATATTGTGATTACACCTTGAGACATCTATTCTAAAGCAATATTGAGTTGTGTGTATTACATGTATACCCAGAGAAAGATAAACTCAATTAAAATTTATGTACTGGACATAACACATCATGTCAACCACGTATCATGGGTGGAAACATAATCAAATTTAATCTAAGAGGTATGGATATGGATACAAGACAATTTTTTTTTGTTTGAAACGGATACGAGCCTCTTTATCAATGAATAAAAGAGACTAATACTCAAAGTACAAGAGAGGTATACAAAGAGCAAAAATGACTAAAAGAATAGATACAAAAAAAACCGCAACATGAGAGAATATAAAGAAATTACAAAAATTACGAGCAAAACAATAAGAACTAAATACAAAGCCGAATGAAAAAACTTCCAACATAGATCCGATCCCTAATACAGCTGAAAACTTAATCTCAAAGTGCTAAAAAAAAAAAAAAGACTTTCTTATCAAGAATAAAAATTGCACATGTACTATTGAGCAGCCCAACAAAACTCCAATTCACAGAAAACAAAATTCAATATTCCTTGATAATCGCCGAATTCCCAAACGACTGTTAAGATTAAATGCAAAGCGGGGAGCTGTTAAGATGGATTTGAGGGTGTCTAGCTCAGGAGGGAAAAAAGAAACATCGACCTCTTATCTTTCAAGGCTTCCCCAACTCTCAGTTGATCAATGGGGTTTTTAAAGTCTTTAGCAATAAGGGTTCCTTTGGTGAAAATAGGAGTATCCATAATCTCAATATCACCTAAGTTCAAGAAAATATTACCTCTATTAAAATCTGTAATTTTGATAGTTCAAGGCATTAAACCACATAAGTTTTGTTTAACATGAATCCTTGCATCACCGCAGTTTGTGAGGTTTAGCATTTCTGTAGTGATGTTCTCCAGCCCCCAAAAATTATTACCAATAACTTCAAATGTTTTTCTACACCAATAGTCCATAGGAAGGTTTTTTATTCTTAACCATCCTCTGAAACCTTTCATTACTTTTCATCACGGGACACCCGGCTGACCCTACAACATTTGGGTGTCAAGGAAACTCGTAGGAAATTAATTCTTAGGTAGGTGGCCGCCTAGATTGAACCCATGATCTCTTAGTTAGTTATTGACCTTTTTACCACTAGGCCAACCCATGATGGTTCTGAAACCTTTCATTACTAGAGGGTCCTTTCATTACTAGAGGCCAACTATGTTTGAATTTATCCAATTTCTCGTACTTGAGATGAAAAGACCCCATCTTCTGCCATCTCCCTGCTTCAATAATGAAGTCCTCTAACGAGCCTTGGTCTAGACTTATGAGAGCATTTTTGTCAAACAGAGGGTTGACGATGATTTTAGTTTGAACATAGATTTCCAACATTTTCCGAATCTCTCTCCAATCATCGAATGCGAAGAATCTTGTAACAATTCAACGATGTTCAAACTTTGCTTGAATGATTTCAAAAAATTTATCACCCATTGACTTTGTTTTTCTGTCTTCAAAACGAGAGGAAGTAAGAGAGCTTTCTTCTTCTAATTTGAAGTCGGTCTAGTAGTCCACTTTGAGGGCATCCTCTTTTCCCGTCTTTTTACCAAAGTCTTTGGTGACTTTAGATTTGACCTTGTCTGCAAAACTTGGGTGTTGGCATGTGATGAGGTATTAGCCTTGGGATGGTTACTCGAAAACCATTTGACATATTCCACCTTGGATATGAAGTTTTCCAACATATCATGAAAGGACCCCATCCCCGTTTATCTTCCCTGGAACAAACCCATAATGTTGAGTGACCTCCTGACTTAGGCCAAAAATCGCAGCTTAGCACCCATCCGTTCTTTGTCTTGAACTTCGACAACTTTAGTCTTCCTCGATCCAAATCTCCAAACTTCTAATAATATCTATCTTTTGGAGCTCTTAACAGTATCATGCTTCAAAAAACCATACTAATTCATTTTCAGATACTGACAAAATTCTGTGAGCTTCCACATCTTTGACATGAAATCTATCTTCTTCTTTCCAAATACAACAATGCAACCGAAGAATTCTGCAGCTAACCACTTCCATTTTAATTGCTATTTAATTTGAAAGCCATTGTCGACAGAAGAAGCTTTCGGTGAAGAAGCTTCGCCGTCGGCCTGCTAATCGAGGGAAAATAAGAGGAGAGAGGAGAGAGGAGAAAAGGGAGAGAACTTACCTTTCACGGATACAAGACAATTATACAACACGACACTAACACAACAACACGCAATGACACAGTTTTTAAAAATGTAAAGCATGAACACAACAAGAACACACTTATTAAAACATACATTTTTTAAAATATATATCATTTTTAAACATGAAGGAAATTCAAAGTTAATGAGTTTATTAATTACTATGCTTGAAAGATTAGTCGGATGTATTTCACTCTCAAATGTTATAATTTTTGTCAATTATGTTTTGACTTTGTACAACTTGTGTCTAACATATCTATTGCACTAACAAGTATCCGAAACGTGTCCAACAAGTGTTAGTGTCTAAGTGTCTGACACGAATACACTAGCCAAATAAAAGTGCCCGTGCTTTTTAGAATTTAGTAATGTAAAACCTTCTTAAATTTTAGGTACTAGATACATTTTTTTTTACAAACAGAAACTTAATTTTTCATTAATAAATTGAAGGGAAAATTTAAAATTACAAAGAGACACGGACCAACTAAAACAATAAGGATTAGGAGATGCATCCAAATATCTCAACTAGGTTGACAAAACCTTAACACCCTCATCATATCCAATACAAAACAAGATTTCAAAGATTACAATTTTAGGTACTAGACACATATATGCTCAAATTATAGACCACAACGAAACCCATTCAAATAATCGTAAATCACATTGAAAAGTTTTACAATACATCATCAAAGTGATCGAAGTAAATCATATTCATCAAGTGCTGGAAGTGACTAATTATACAATAGCTTATTTCTGTTTCTGATGTGAGCTTCCTCATATGCAACAATATCAATGTGTGTTTATTTTGGTCATATAAAATCTCTAGCTTGCAAGAGTTGATATATACCTTTCAGCCAATGACTTGAAATTCTCCAACACTACAAGCAATCCATCAGGTGGAATCTCAAACAATGCCATTCACTTGGCTGATCTTATGTTGCAACTAAACAGAAGTATGAGAAGAACAAAATCTGCCAAACAGAGAGAGCATGAGGTCATAAAATTGCAAAATGGTTGTGAAAAAAATGCAGTGTTCAATCGATATTTGATATAGAAATCGCACCTTCTGACTTATGTTGATAACCCAAAGGTGATTGGCATAATTTAACCATTTGGAAGCTTTCGTAACTTGTGATAAGCAAAGGAATATATGGAAGAAAATGACTTTGGATCTCTCTCTCTATATATTTTTGTTTCCGTTTGAAATATCCCTCATAGTCTACAAAATCACAATCCAGTCAGCGGATTTCAATCGCATACATCTCGGCTTCCTGTATGGAAGGCTGATGTATAAATTGAAGAACAAGACCAGGCTTCAATATTTGGTGAACTAATCTTCAACAGTGATTCCTCTCTTTCTCATTTCGTCATGTAGACCTGAAATCGCAGCTCCGTTACCCTGATTATGATACCCTCTTATAAGGATGTCATAAGCAACAGAATCTGGAGTGATTCCTTTATTTAACATGTCATCAAAAACTTGTTTGGCTTCTATCATTAGTCCCTTCTCAGCCAAACCACCAATGAGGGAGCTATAAGTTAATAAATCAGGTTCAATATGCTCTTGAACCATCCTTTTCTTAACCATGAAAGCCTTCAGCAAATTTCCTTGCTTGCAAAGTTCAGCAATCCACGAAGTGTACACAAATTTATCTGGAACAAACCCTGCCTCAGACATCTCCTTAATCATTTTCTCAGCGTCATCTAAATTACCCTCCTTGCATAGTGCATCTATAAACACAGTATAGAGAATTTCATTGGCCTTTTCTTTGACCAAATACTGTCTAGCCTCCTGCAAATACCCATGCTTGGATAGGCCATCCATTAGGGAGGAAAGAGTCACAACATCAGCCTCGAAACCCTTCGCAAGTAATATTTTGTATGCATTCATAGCTTCTTTTATGTTTCCAGCTTTGAAATGGACATCCATAATAGCTGTAAATATTATCCTATCAGGAAGTAATCCATTCTTCGCCACATATTCTGCAGCTTCCATTGATTTATCCAACCTACCAACTCTATGAAAGCCTGAGATAATTACTGTATATGCTGTTAAATCTAGTTTTATATCTCGATCAAACATCTGATTAATATACTTTATCGCATCGTCTACATTTCCCTTCTTAAAATGACCATCTATTATTGAAGTGTAAACCGTACAATTAGGCAGAATACTAGCACTCAACATCTTTTCAAACAAAGAGTCAGCTCTTGCCAACATCCCATGCTTGGAGCAACCATCAATCAACGTGGAATATGTAAACTCATTCGGTCGAACCGAACATTTCTTCATTCTCTCAAAGTATTCAAATGCAACATCCAAACTCCCAGCCTTGCAATAGCCATCAATCAAGGAGCTAAAAACAACCAAATTAGGCCCAACCCCAACCTTCATCATATCCAAAAACATTCTATTACCCATCTCCATATCCCCCATCTTACAGAACATATCAACAAACGTACCATAAGTAACAATACTAGGTAAACAGTATTTCCACATCAAACCCAAATACATAAATGCCTCATTCTTCATATAAACTTTAGCAAACCCATTAAACAGTATATTAAACATAACCAAATCAGGCCTATTTAACTCACACCTACGAACTCTATTCACAAGAAAGCAAGCTTTCTGAATTTGATAACTCGAACAATACCCATCTAACAAAGAATTGTAGGACACAATATCAGGCGAGCACCCAAACCTGGACATTGAAATGAATATCTGTTCGGCAAATTTCACATTCCCTGATCTACAGAAAAAGGAGATGATGGAATTGAAAGAAGATGGATGAGGAGTGTACCCTTTGGAGAGCAAGTTGAAAAGCAATTTGGCGGAGAGGTCGCCGCAGCCGGAGTTGATGAGAGAGTGGAGAAGCTTGTTGCAGGTGAAAGGGGTGGGAAAGCGGGAGATTCGTCGGAGGTGAGCCAAGAATTGGAGGGCTTCTTTGACCATGCGAAGATGGGTTTGAGTGGGAGAGATTGTTGAAGAAAGACACTCGAGGCTAGAGAGAGATTGAGGAAGTTTTGGTTTAAAGGGGTTTTGGTTTTGGCCTTAAACCCTAACGGCGGTTCACAAGATTTTGAACCAAGGAACGGATTTTAGAATTAGGGAAACCTAAACCTAGGGATGTACATGGTATGGTTGGTGTCGTATTTTGGACCAACCCAAAAATTTGGGTTGGCCTTACACCCAACCCCGTCGGTTGTAATTTGAACGATAACCCAACCAACCCAATATTTTCGGGTTGGGTTGGGTCGGTTTCTCGGGTTGTATTTTTTTTTTTGGGAAAAACACATAGAAAAATAGCAAATAAACAATCGTAAAAAAATTCCAAAATTTCATATTATTCTCGTAAATAGCAATAACAAGAACCAAAGAACAATTATGGCTAAAAAAAATCAAATCGGTCTCAAATCTAATTTATACACTCAAAAAACTCAAAATAGTAAAATTAAGGCTTCAAAGTAGTGATTGACTCTTTGACAATCTCGTACGATGAGATGAGGTTGGAGGATGAGGGAGGCGACAAATATTATAGAGGGAGAGGAAGGTCGTTGGTGAGGAGAAGGAAGTGGTGTGAATGAGAGGAGAAAGGAAGAGCGGGACGTGAATGAGAGGAAAAAAACTTAGGTTACCTAATTATTCATATATATATATATATTAAATAAAAATAGGAATTGACCGGGTTGGACCGGGTCAACCCGGGTTTATTTTTCCTTAACCCAAGAACCGATCCAATTTTTTTTTTTCAACCCAACTCAACCCAATTTTTTTTAACCCAACCCAACCCTTACGGTTTGGGTTGGGTAAGCCGGGTTCGTCGGGTTGGCGGGTTTTCTGAACACCCTACCTAAACCCATGTATTAGGCTTAGGCACATTGAATCAAATTTTCGGGAATGTTAAACCAAGCTCATAGGTTTGGAAGAGAGGTTTTTGTTTAATACATGGGTATGAAAGAATAATCCCTTCATCTTCTACCTCTTATAATTAGTCGTCAATGACTATCAACAATTGTCTCTAGCTAAACCTCCACGAACGTCTTCAGGCGACCATCGTGATCATCATCAATAATTGTCGTTGTGATCACAAATTTCGTCGAGATCGTTATGGTTTGACTTCCTCTAAAGTCATGGTTCTTACTTTAATTGTTAGTTTATCATCCACAATCATCGACAAATGCCTGTTATTGACAATGACTGTTGTTGATTGACTATAGTCAGTATGATCGTTGTCAGCCAAACAATCATAACTGTCTACCAATCGCACTTGATTGTCAACCATTGACAACATTTTGAATTGTTTTTTCTCTTTCATCCTTCATCCAACACTTTTATCATCCCACTTTCTATGACTTTCTCATTTGTTTCCTTTTTTAACAATTAAAAATTGAACGACTTTGTTCTATGAGCTTCATGTGAAGCATCAGTCAAGCTAATCTTAGATCGTAAAATATACTTCAACCTCACTACTAGTCCCCCACAATTAGTTTTCTTTCTTTGCCTATTTCTTTTTCCTTCATCTCCCCTTCTTCCTCAATTTCACACACAAAAAAAAAAAAAAAAAAAAGCATAAACAAATTCTCTTGCTTTAAATTTCCCTGCCACTAAAGTGTGGCATTGATCATGTTGGTCATGAATCATCATACTCTCTTCATTGTCTGGTATCCACCGAACATCGCTACTCACCCAATGCACGTCATCAACGACTATTTTTTTTTTCTTTCGTCTTCTTCTCATTGTTGCTTTGCATATACATTCACAAATTTATCTTATCAGTAAACAAGTTTTCCTTTGTTACACCCAAGTATAAATCTAATAAAGAGTTTTCTTTGTAAGGATCAAGGTTGAACACTGAGATTTTGTTTAGACTATAACTCAAATAAAAGTAAGGTTAAAGGTTACTTCTTGTACTTCTTCTGGAAGAAAATGTTTTGGACAAATGATTTGAGGTGAGATGTCTATTGACTTGAGGAAACAAATATCTATGATTTAAAGAGAGATTGGAAAATATAAGTGACGCTCCTATTGACTTAGCCTTGAGATATTGGTCTTTGTTCAATCTCCTCCATTAAGCAGTCATCTCTCTAATGATTTAGCCATACTACTCATATCTCTATGGTGCGTGTTTGAGAAGGTTTGAACTTAGAAAACCTTTTATTTCTAGAGAAGCTTCCTACCTCGTTTAGTGAAATGTGTTGGGATATTTCTCTTTAAAGTGCTCCCTCTCATCTTATTTAAGTTGGTTAGAAGTAAACAAGTTGAAATTTAACTTTCATTAAGCAAGAAGAATCTTAACTCAAGACTGGTATTTACCTACTCGTGAAAAAAGTATGAACAATATATAATGAAAGATTTGATGCATTACTATACAAATAAAATGAGAAGTTCAACAAGTTCATTATGAAGATTACAAAGAGATGAACTAAATCTAAGAAAGCACTAACGACAGTGAAGTAAATAACAGGTCCCTGGGCAACTATATATAAAATGAGAAATCAAGTTGTTGACGCAGGGTGATGATTGTGATGGCAAAACATGGCTTAGATCTTTCAAGCTTGATCAGAAGTGATGGTATGGAGTGGAGAGTTTCAAGTCTTTTTATATGAAGTCTCAGGTATTTTGCTTTTTCTTTCTGATGTGATGCATTGTGGATTGTCTCTCTTGTCTCCTTGGACGCGCTTCAATAGTCTCAGAGCCACCCTTGTACTTTGTAGGATGCATCAATGTTTAGTCATTATCAATATGTTAATCGGTGGTTGGGAAGTACAGGTTGGCATATATGAGATCGTTTGGCTGGTAGGTGAAAATTAGCATACTACTAACAAAATTCTTGATAATCTGCTGCAGGCGAGATTAACTCAGCTCTACATGCAACTATCAGATCTCCCGAGGTGAACACGAAGTTTAACACGTGAATGCTACTGTGGGGCTGCTTGATGGCTTGTGCCCCGTTTTTTCCTAAAACCTTTATATTTTCAAGTTGAAGCGCATAAGTCCACCAAATTACCAGACTCTAGTACATTAGGAAATTTCAAGGCATTGAAGATGTTGAACTTAACTTGTTGGTCACTCTCTTTATGAGCTCTCTTTGATGAACGTCTATTAACACTCTATCAGTGACTATAAAAGGTCGTCCCTAAATAATGAAGATTTCTCTGTCAGTTTCGTAATCAAGTATGATGAAACTTGCGGGAAAAATGAACTTGTCTACTTGTACAAGGAAATCTTCAATTTTTCCTTCAGGATACGCAATCGAGCGATCAGCCAATTGAAGAGAAACTTTAGTGGGTCTTATTTCTCTTATTCCAAGCTTCTTGAAAATCGAAAGCGACATTAGGTTGATATTGGCGCCTAAATCACACAACGCATTCACCACGTCAATTCCTCCAATAGAATATTGAATCGTAAAACTACTAGGATCTTTCATCTTGACTGGAATGTCACTTTTGAAAAGTGCATTGCATTCATGTGTCAAAGCTACTGTTTCGTACTTAATTAATCCCAATTGTAGAAGCAATTTGTCGCTTTGCCTCAATTTTGTTACAAAAAAATCCAGAACCTAAAAAGGATACATTAAGAATGCTTTTAAAGATTGAAGGAAAGAGTAATTATACACTTGTAGAACCCCTTCAATCTTTTACCAATTCTCTAGATTCACGATCAAATCACGTGCACAAGTAAGACATGACCATCAATCTTCTCTACTATCCTTTTGGGACAAGGAAGCTTGTGGGAGTTTATGATGAAGGTGAAAGGGAAAAATACAGAGGAAACTTGTCTCTAGGGGTGTACATAAGCCGGGTTGAGCCCGATTGGAGGTAAATTATGGACCAACTCGAAGTTCTCGGGTTGACAAAAATTGAACCCTATCGGTTCAATGTGAAATGGTCAACTCAACCCAACCCTCAATTTTCGGGTTGGGTTGGGTCAACTGATTGTTTTTTTTTTTCTTTCACAATTTTGACTAGTTTTTCATTCTATCGTTTTTTAATTAAAAGTTAAATTTTTGCAATAAACAAAATGTAATATTTACGTATATGCTCTAAATATGTTACATAAATTTTAAAAAAAATTTATAATCAAACAAACAACAAGTATTTTATGTAAAGTCAAGTGGTTACTTTCAAATACATTAAACTTAAGTAAATGTAAAATCCAAGTTTACATTCAAATTCATTCAAAATAAGAATATAAAACATTCAAAGTTTAAGTTTACATTTAAATTCATTATATAATAATAATAATAATAATATAATAAAATCCGGTTGGACAGGTTGACCGGGTTACTAAATCCTATAATCCAACCCAACCCGAAATATATATTTTTTTTAAAAAAATTCAACCCAATGCAACCCAAAATAAAATTTAACCCAACCCAATCCTTACGGTTTGGGTTGGGTAATCCGAGTTGGTCGGGTTATCGATTTTTTTGAACATCCTACTCGTCTCTGTACTTTACGTGAGAGGCAGAGAGAATTGTTTTGTTTTGTTTTGTTTTTTATTTCTTTTTTCATTAGGGTTAGAGTAATACATGAGGGGGTTTATATCCCCTCACCCCACTAACCACTCTCCTGCCTCCTGCAATGTAGGGGAGTTTGGCCAATTTTTTTTGTTTTTGTAACTTAAATTTAAATGGACTCTAATTTAATTTAAATTAATTAAATCATAAAATAATTAAATAAACAAATAATCAAAGTATCATTTATTTATCTTTAAATTAAATATCAAAGATTTAATTTAATATTTGAATCATATTCAAATATATTTTTCTCTTATAACTTTTATTTTTAATATGAATCTCATTCACATTTAATTTACTATATGGATTTAATACGAACCAATTCATATTATTTAATATTTGAATCTCAAATATTATTCTCTCATAGTTTATATTTCGATCTAATTGATAGAAACTATATATTATAATGCATTTATATACATTATAATAAATTGTATCATATATAATAAATTAAAAAATAATTTGAACACTTTAAATTTGCAACACCTAGATCCTTATTTAATCCCATTATGAGCTAGCAAAGAGACCTAATAGACCTACAACTATAAGCTCCAATGAGTTGAGAAAACTCTTTAATTAATTAATTATCATTCATTATCTATGGGGCACTCCACTATAGATCCATAGTTGCATTCTCGTGTGTTGTAGTTTATGTGTCAATTAATTTGGACCATTTTATGTAAATCAATCCTTCATAGGTTATTCGTAACTACAGTTGGGTCAAATTATCATTTTACCCTTCAGTTACTTCTTGCTTCTTAAGTACCATTGATTAATGAACAATCTATTTATGGTCCAACCATAAACAAAATCCATCTCGAGCCAGTGGGAGGGTGAGACCTCATTGTGCAAGTCATGAAGTCAGCACTCAAGGGAACAACTTATCTACTTATCCTGAAGAAAGGAAGAAGTGAATTTCGTTTGTGATGTTATGTTCTCATCTCTCCACTCGGTATCATCTCCAAGATGGTAGGCATATTGAGTCGCAACTAGGGTCATTCTCACTCATACAAATCAAAGGACAACTCTAACGAGGAGAAGTTCTTAACTCACTTAAGATTCAGATTGAGTTACATGGTTATCATTCAAAATATTAATCTCTTCAGTCAATAGTGTTATAACTAGAGATTATATATTTCAAGGTTCAGTCTTATACAATCTCATTGTATAGGATACCCCCACTCATATGTCTATACATGAACAATTTTGATCAAATCGTTCGTAACACTTACAACGGTTGTAACATTTATAAAGTGTTACCAGGATAAGGCATCCAACCTTATCCATGTACAATAGACTTTTTAGGTTATTAGTTGAACATAATCCACTTGTATGTTGACCACATACTATTCAAGATACATAACATAACATTTGACCTTAGTTTATTGGATTTGAATTATGCAAATTAAATACATAACATTGTTTATAAAAAATAAATAAATAACATTTTATTTATTTAATAATTTGTTTACAAATTTACAAATTTACATACAATGACTTTAGGACATAAATTTCAACAAGTATATCTTTCAAAAACTTGACATAACAAGACATTTCCTCTAACGCTTCAACCAAAGGGATGTTGATGTGTAATTTCTAGGTAAAGATTCTCTAGGTCGATTCTTCATTTCTCTTACTTGAACTTTGAGATTCCTAATACATGTAGCTGGGCTTTGCAGCCGCATCGTTTTTCTGCATGTATTCTTTAATCAGGTTCTCAAAGGGTGTGGATGAACTAGAAGTTTGGTGCTGGTTTAGTGGTTGACAATTTCCATTACCGACATAATGGAATCTTGGTGGTCTATTCCGTTGAGTAGGTTACTTTCCTCTTGTGTGGTCAGTTTGTTGTTGTTAATTCCCTCCCCACGAAAAGTTGAGGTAATTTCTCTAATTAGGGTTGTAGGTATTGAAAAAAGGATTATTGTTGTTGTTCCCCACAAAATAGACCGATTAAGGGTTTAAAGGACACAATTCATAAGTATGTGCGTCACTACATGTTGGAATTGTGAAAGCATAACTATTTTCAGTTACTACAACAACTCTGTAACTACTTTTCTTTCTCTATAAATAGTTTATTTACATAAGCTTTTAATGATGCTGTAATAGGAAAGATTCAGATAATTACCTTGTAATTACTTTCAAGAATCTGAATAAAATCTTCTTGCTCCCTTCACAGTGGACGTAGGCCATAGTGCTGAACTACTTAATTCCGTTTGTTCATCTTCTTCTATCTTTCTTCTTCTTCTTCCTTCTTGCTTTCTTTTCTTCTCTTCACAAGCTTCCTATTTTCTTTGTGTATATTCTTTGAACTGAGTTCTTTTACACATAAGAAATCATACCCATTTTCTGTTTGGATTTTCTACACAATAAAGTGCAGTGTGTGTTGGTGCTTTGCATACCTCACACGTGGAAGCCATTGAGGTTGAGAGTTTGCCACTTCAAATTGGTATCAGAGCAATTGAGATTGCAAGAAATCAGTTCTTGAAAATTTAAGATTCAGTTTCTTGACTCAAAGATGGTAGTAGCAAGATTTGACATTGAGAAGTTTGATGGCAAGGGAGATTTCGAGCTTCGGAAGGTTAAGATCAAGGCTGTTCTTGGTCAACAAAAAGCAACTAAAGCAATTATGGATCCTACAACACTTCCACCAGAAATTACAGCAGAACAGAAGGAGACTATGAATGAAGCTGCATATGGAACCATTCTTTTGAATCTAAGCGACAATGTCCTTAGACAAGTCATAGATAAAGAGACACCCTACGATATATGGATAAAACTTGAATCCCTATATCAATCTAAAGATTTGCCTAATAAAACATTTCTAAGAGAACGTTTCTTTACCTTTAGAATGGATGCTTCAAAATCACTCTCTAAAAATTTAGATGAGTTTAGAAGAATATCTTCAGAATTCAAGAAAATTGGAAACAAGATTGGTGAAGATAATGAAGCCTTCATACTTTTAAACTCTCTTCCAGACAATTACAAAGATGTAAAGATGACACTCAAGTATGGAAGAGTCAATCTCACAACAAATGATATACTCTCAGCATTAAGAACAAGAGAGCTTGAGCTAAATGCCCACAAAATAGAAAATCAAGCCGGTGAAGGCTTATTTTCAAAAGAAAAATTCAAGAAAGAACAGAAAACACAGCCAAGTGACAAAGGGAAACAAAAGATCAAATGTACCTATTGCAAGAAAGATGGACACATCAAGAAAGATTGCTGGAATCTCAAAAGAAAACAAAATCAGAAATCTAAGAATCCTCAACAAGGAGAAGCTGCAGTAGGAGACACTTGTTTACCTAAAAGAGATGCACTAGCCACATCGGATGAGAAAGAAAACCAAGAAATCGATGAAACGATACAAGAATGGGTTCTTGACTCAGGATGTTCCTTTCACATGACACCCTCAAAAG
>JBBPDJ010000021.1:2774381-2793882 GCA_037974625.1 Cucumis cinereus
GGGGGGGGGCGGAGGGTGTGGTTGGAGATTCTAATCTATGTAATTTAGAGAGCTGATTAGGATATGCTCCCTAATTTATGTAATTTCATTATATTTCACGTTGTCAAGTTAATATGTTGTATGTACTGGGTTAATTTGCGGCAAATCTTTGTTATGCAATGCACGAGATATTTGGATTGAATTGATGAGGAATGGAAAGTTGTATTAAATTCCACATGTGTTCAGTTTCTTTGTTAAGATGTCCTTTTCCTTAACGTCCTGGAAGATGTGTATATGGCAATGTGTATTGTGATGCTCTTTTATTGAGGAACTCTCTCTCTCCCTCTCTCTTCTTTCTTGATGATACCCAATCCCTTGTATTAACTAAAAGTGATCAAAAGAGGAACAGAATCCTAACCATGTCCTTATGGAATTAGAAATCTCCATCAGCCAGAAGAATAAAAATGAATATTGGTAATAGAAGAAAACAAAAAGAAACTACAGAATGAACTCATTCCCAGATCTTGGGCACCTTCTGTAATGATTTCGTGTTGAAAATTTCCATCCTTACTTCCAGATCTCTGATAAAATAGTGATCACTGTTTTTCCAGAAGACCCTGGCGGTTCTTAATGCTGTAGGGGCCCCTTGGATAATCTCTGCCAGGTTGGTTACCGACCAGCAGAGGTAAAATTTTCTGAACCATTTCCCCAAAAGAAGGGTAAAAGATCCAAAATAAGTAACAATAACAATAATTTCCTTTGGACTTGGCATTAAACAGAACTCTGTTGGTTCACTAGGAGATTTGCCTTTCTTTGAGTGCAGTAGGGAATGAATTTCCTTCGTGCTACAAGCCTGGTGATGAAGTAGATCTATTTTGGAGCTTTGGCTTCCCAAAATAACTTTACTTTGGTGGTGGGAAGGGAAAATACCCCTTTTTTTTTTACAGACACAACTACTTTCATTTCGAAACAATAGAAGAATAGGGGCAACATAAAACAAGTCCACAAAACCCCTCTAGAAAATTACAAAAAGTCTTAAGAGACTGAAATCCAAAACGAAAGATGGAACCTTACTAAGTACCAAACATCACCCTGGTCCGTCAAACACTCTGATATTCCTCTCCCCCAAATATCCTACAAAATAGCATACACCCCAGCTACCACAAAAAGTGTTTAAGACCAAAATCCAAAACGAAAGGTGAACCTTGCTAAGGACCAAACATCACCATTGTACCTCAAACAGTCCAATATTCCTCTCCCCCAAATATCCTTCAAAATAGCATACACCCCAGGTACCACAAAAACTATTATCATACATCAATCAAGAAGTATGATAGGGATGATCCTCAACTAAACTAAAGAGCTTGCTCCTTAGGTCCCTATCAGACTGCTCTCAACAAGTGACTTGCATTTATTTGCTAGGACCATGATCAAGCATCAATAATGGTCCTTACTACAGCTGAAGTGGAGAACTTGTTCCCCATTTTCCCATCAGATTATATCTCATACGTAGTAATTTATATGCACCTAACACAAAGGGAAGACAGAGCACATGCCATTGCCATGACGCTAAGAGTTACAAAAAGATTGAACTAATGTAGGTTTCTAGATAGGATATAATGCTGCCTCTCCTCCACACCTCTTGAGTGAGGCATTTCAAAACATGATTAACTTGATCACATAGACAAATTAGTTTTCTTAATCTGGGATGATTATTTGTGTAAAAGAAAGAAACAAGAATTTCATTCTTCAAAGACTTGTGAGAATTCTTATCATTCGTCGGTCTGTGTTCACTGCACCCTATTGCCCTGAACTTTAATTTGCTCTTCTTGAACCTTTCTTTATTAAACTAGACTGTTTTCTTACTTGAAAAGTTGACTGACATCTTTCATATTTTCCAGAAATGTTGGACGAGGTGGGTTGAATCGCAGCACGCAATAACAAGAAGCCGAATCTGCATTTGTGCAACCAAGAGTTTCCACATAGTTTATGATCTTTGTTCTTTTCTACTCTATTCTATTTTCTTCCTCATGATTGATCATAGTAGTGTAACCCGCATGCCGATGACCTTGTGTTCGTTAGAATTGTTGCCAATATAGAAAGAGGAAAGATTTGGAAAGATGACGCTTCATGAGGAGGTAATTGGTAATGCATCTGACTTAGGATTGTCATCCCTCTGTTTAGAGATCAGCAAAGAAGGGGAGAAAGAAAAAGTTAAAAAAGGAAGAATAGTTGACTTGTTGGCTAACCATCTTCTGTCAGGTTTGTTTTTGAGTGAACCAGTGGTTGTGATTTGTATAGGTAGTCTCTCAACTTATTTGAATTTTTACCTTTGTTTCTTCTATTGTCATATTCAGTTGATATATGATATGATGTAATCTGCAATGAGTGTGTTGTTGGTTCAGGTATTGTTAATATATTCTTGTTATCACACAAAACTCTCTTCTTTTATGCTCCATTTAGTCCTTCACTGTTTTATCTGCATGGTCGTTAGTGAATGTTTGCCAAAATGATGATAGGTGATCAATCCCCAATTGAATATAGCTGAATATAGTTGGACTGGACAACCTAGAGGCCTGTGCTTCAAACCCTCACCTGTTATTTTACAAAAGAAAATGAGTTTATCAACAGTTTTTCTTTTTTAAAAAAAAAAAAAGAAAAAGAAAAAGAAAAAATAGTTTATCAACAAGGTTTTTTTGAAAAAAAATTTATTATTTCGGCAGGTTAGATAGTTGAGTCGATTACCTCTTTTTTTTTTTTTTTTTTGTTGAAATGGGATGGGTGTTTCCTCTCGTAGTAGCATCTGTTATACCCATATTTCAATGGTCTTCAATTTATAGCTCAGTTGAGTTCAGTAGTTGCTTGTTTTTGTAAGCCCGTACGAACTCTCAAAATGCAGTCTTGCTATTCTCTTCAATGGATTGGTAATATGTTGTAAGAGTTTTTCGATTGGTGAATGTGATTGATTTGAAAGGGTTAATTTGCTTGGCATGTTCGAGTTCCTGTCATCGAAAAATTTTGCTTGTCATGGGTTAATTTCCTTATGATCCAACGGACTCTCCACCCTGCAAGAGATGGGCGAAGTAGACACCTTCGATTGCAATTTTTGTGGCTTGCTTCTTTCTCCCCGATGATTGTAGAGTCGGATTATTGCAAGCTTATTAATGCATGTTGTTCTGATTTTGATCTGTCTGAGCTTTTTTTCCCTTGTGAAGGAGATTTTGTCTCTGGCTGCGTGTCTTTTCTTTTGTTTGGGATGAACGCTGGACGAATGAGGCTTCCCACCGCCTTGCTCATGCGGCTGTGGATTGGGGCAGTTTTGGATATTGTTTTGTTTGCCTTTCTTCTTCTCCCTCTGAAAAAAGGTTGTTGGGGTTCTGTGGTTGTTCCTGGATGGCTCTCCTCTGCTATTCATGAGGAGTGTTATCTCAAACTTCCAACAAAATTCTGCCATGTTATAATGTCAAACCTGTTTGGATTGATTGACTCAAAAAAAAAAAAAAAAAGTTTTAAGTTTTTTAAAAAGTTGTTTGTTATCTCTAACTCTTTTGATAAACATGGTTTAAAATAAACTTTAAAAATATTTTAAAAGCTATTTTGATTGGTTGTCAAACACTTTAATTCTTTTTTTAGAATTAAACATTTGAAAGTTAAACTAAATATACCTGTCAATTTTTTCCAGCAGAATACATTTCCCGTTTTATATATTTTTGTTATTTTTAGAAAACAAATTATATATGTACATACATACAAAGATATAAATACGCTTATGCATGGATAGTTATATCAATACTCATATAATGATACTGTATGAATGATTTGACAAGTTTGAACTATTTTAAATAATTTTACGTATGAATATTTAAATAAATTACTATAAAATTAAAGTTTATTTAATTGAGGAGAGGTGTAAGAATTATCCATGATGAATTAGCCACTTAAAGGTGAAATCATAAGAATCAATCATTTAGTAGAAAATTAACAATTTAATTGAGAGTTTTTCTTCAACGAGGGGAATTACAGTGTGGATGAAAACTGAAATGATGGGGTGGCTGCAGGACAAAATTTGTGATATGTGATTGAATGGAGTAGCATCTACATATTTGATTGTACCTATAGGTCATACGAATCTCAAGTAGAAGAAGAATTGGTACATCTACTACTACTTCCATTTCCATAAAAGAAGGCAGTCCACTGAAGTATAGATGACCAAAAGTTCGTTTGTCCAAAATATAAGTTTGTGGTCACTTCTCGTAAACTGGAAAATTACACCTCTGTAAACTGCCAAGATAATTTAAGAAGAGAAAAATACAACATAAAAAATGTAGTTCTCTATTATCACTTTTCATAATACGATTTGCACTAAGGTTGTGTCGAATTTGCTTTCAAGGCAATGGTAGTCTACTACCCAATAGTCAATTGTCAGGTTTAGACATATTGCAATACTTGCACTAATGGTGCACATGGAGTGGAATAAGAAATGTAGTTCTCTAGGGTGAACCCCATGAAAAAAAATACAATATAATCACTTGGTTCAAACATTTGCATATCCTACAATGCACATAATCTGTTTTGTGGAACTTTTTTTTCCTTTAAGAATTCTTTCGTAGAGCTTGTGAAGTAAATTAGGAATAAAAAGGTCCACTTGATAAAGGAGTGTAGAAGAAGGGACAATTTCAGACGTTTAAAAATTCCTTCCATAAGTAGTAAAGACTGCAAATATAAAAGGGAAATGTCCAACTTTGGAAACTTTGCTCATACCAACCTCAACATCATACCTAAATAAAATAAAACTATACTTTTTACTCGCTGAAAAAAACAACCAATTTTTCTTCGGATATCCTAAAATCTTGTAGTGAAGTCACCATTTTGTATCAAATAATATTTAGATCTAAACCTAACGAGCAATTTAGTTTTATTAAAAGAAACTCAACATTCCTCTCTCTTAGTTGTAAGAACTATAATGGTAGTCAATATGAGATTCCTACTCATAACATGCTGTGCATGTAGCTTACTTTAACACCTACGAAAGTTCAAAGCATTCACAGGAGCACATATAGGCTTGTACTCACATGCACATGCTTGAACGCCATTGAAAACTATAAACATTCCTTTCTTGCAAAGATGAAACTAGTGTCAAGAGTTTGAGTAAAGTACAAAAAAGAAAGACAAAAGATTAAAGGCATTTGTAACATCTCCCAAAGATCTCACATTTGAATCTCCCACCCACAACCCTTTTTGTGCTAAAACAAAATATATATAAAACAAGCAAAACAGCACCATTCTATTAATTGTGAAACCGAGTACCCTCCTAAGCTTTCCCAATCCAACTTGAATATATATATACCCCTTAGATTTTACAGTAAGATGCACATTCAAAGAGACGGGAAGAAAAAAGTTTAGACAGGCTTTTACTTAAACTAATGCTTGAGATAAAACAGCATTATTTTCAGCATAAAGATAAGAAGGGTCAGTCAAACCTCAAAAAGTAAATCAAATCTGAATTTCTGGATAATTTGTCATAAAAAAACACCTTAACACCACTTCCAAAGTAATAAGTGATCACCACGATATCACAAACAAGTCTGACAGATCGTTTCATTATTGTCTATTTATAAATTACAAGTTCCACATGGGTAGTTCTTATTCGCTTCATCATGAGCCTACATCTTATATATTACTTTCCCTTTGGTATTTTATTTTCGTTATTCCTTTAAATTTTAAAATATTAGACAGTTTGAATTAGTTTTATACTCAGTCCCCTCCCATTTTCATTGGCTTTACTAAAAAATGTTGCAGGTTTGTCAGGTGAAAGTGGATAATTCATATTTATATTAATTTAAATTGTTTTTGTACTTTTTTATTTTTCTTTTCTTTTCGTTAGGAACTATCTTTCTGCTTGCTGACATTATTTATTTACCTCTAAGTTTCAAATATTTTGCAGTAGCTTATCTATGGCACTTTTTCAAAAACAAAAATTAATACAAACTTAATATGGAAAATGAAATTTTATTCGTTTAGTGAAATAAGCAGTTTGATTCAACTCAATTTTTTAGCCCAATTGACCAAGAGCATAAACTGGGCCAACCCAATGGAGGACTAAAAACCAAGTTGGCTAGTATTAAGTTGCATTTGGGTATAGTACATTCCAATTCATATCAATAATTAAAGGGAAAAAAAAAGATAAAATAAAAATAAATTTCACTTTATTAGGAGCTTGCTTTCATGGACCTGAATTAAAAGAAACCAAAGACTTCTTGTAGGAAAACATAAACATTTCCCTCCTTTTTAACACAATGTTCTTTTTGCTACCTCTTCAGCAAGCATTTTTTGCAATACATGTATCTTTTATTTTACCTCTCTATTAAAATGTCTTGTTTACAATAATATTAATTTAGGATTTAGAGTTTAGATATTATATTAAATTTGCCTTCACCCATAAGCTTAACTTTTGGATTAAGTTGGTAATTTAAGATGGTATCAGAACAGATTGCTTCAGGATGTCTTGGTTCAAACCTCTACATTGTTGTTTCCTTCCCATTTAGTATTGATTTTCACCTGTTGTCTTTTCATATTTCAAGCTGATAAGTGAGGAAAAGTGTTAGATATTATATTAAATTTGTCTTCACCCATAAGTTTAAACTTTTGAGTTGAATTGGTAATATAAGAAAAAAAATCAACTAAACATTGAAGCAAAGTTCAAGGACAAAAAAAAAAAAAAAAAAAAATCTAAAAGTTGAGAAGCTGATGTATAGAAGTTTAGAGATTAAAAGATGTTCAAGTGGAATGATATTTAAAACATCAATTGTCAATTTCTATTATTATGATCATGATTAACAAAGTTCGAGAAAACTTCCAATGTGGATGGTCAAACCCAAATTAGACGAAGATTGCTAGAATTGCTCCCAGAGTGGATGGCCACCCTAGCACTACTCCATTTGCTTCGTCAGTGTCGCGTCGATCTCCTTGCATAGATCGAAGATTCCAACTGCCGTTGTCGTTCGATCACTCTTGCCAGTCGTGCCACTCAGATTCGCTCTGCACCATTAGATTCGTTGTTGCTCAGATCTGTGCAGTCATCACGATTATGGCTGCTATGTCCTACAGCCCAATCGTTCCCCATCATCCATTAGAATCAACAGGTTTTCTGATTTAAATAAATAAATAAATAATTTATTTATTAAAAAAACGATTGGTTCAGTAGAGCAGTTCAAATTCAGTAAAACCAATTTCATTCATTCCACTTGGTTTGGTCCGATTCATGTCATTCAAACCGGTCTGATTCGGTTCACCTGGATCAGCTCAATTCAATCAGCCGACTTTGGTTCGATTCAATTAGTCTAGTTTGGTTTTGTTTTGGTTCAGTCGGCTTAGTCCAATTTTGTTTAAAAAAAGAGATTATGGGTAAATTCATTTTTCAAATCAGTTGTTCGTGGATCTTGTTATAGATCTGTCAATGAGGATCTTTGTTATTGCCAAAAGTTCGTATTTCGTTCATTGTAGGCTTTGTTATAGATCTCTATATGAAGATTTATGTTTCCAACCCAGAAGTTTTTGGTTTCGTTCTTCGTAGGTTTTTGTCTTCAGCCTAGAATTATTTTGTGTGTTTCGTTCTTCATGGATTTCTGATTCTATCCCAAATCTACTGATTTGATTCGAAGGTTTTCTTAGCAAACTTAAGTTGTTCGTGATTCTACCACTTTAAGCATGAGGGAGGGTGTTAAAGAAAATTAGGGTTTATTTGTTTATTCTTATTTAATATTTTCCATATTTGTATTTTTCCTTCATTAGTATTTTGGTCAATATTTCATTCACGAATGTAATAGATTTTTATGTACACTCTTAATTTATTCAATATATTATATAAAATTATTATAGTGTCAGGGTATCCCAGTTAAATGGCCATCTTTGCCTCGACCACAAATAAACATAAAAACTAGTTGATTCCATTGAAAGAAACTGTGATGTTGGAGTTTATGGTTTGTCACAATTTAAGGAGAAGGATGATGTTGTTGAGGTGAGTGTTCAATGTTACTGCTTTCTAACCCATGTTTTATCATGATCAGATGAAGAAAAATTACACACTAAATATCCTTGCAAGCAGGTCAGAAGGAAGAGCAACAACAAACACCCAATAAGATGATCTGGAAAACAACCCACGAAGGAAAAACCCATGAATCTGCCAACCTAGAAAAAAGCACGAATAACGTCACAAAACTCGCTGGAAAAATGACCGGAGAGGCAGCAACCGCTGTAGACAAAACGAAGACGAAAAAGGCTGAAGACAGCGTGAACCAACAATGAAAAAGTGGCTGAAGACGGGACGAACCATGCCAAAGAGATGCCCTAATGCCGGAAGAGATGACGTCGAAAGAGACGTCAGAGAAAGACTTCACCGGAGAACGAAAGACGGTATCAGAAATTAGGGTTAGGCCGTTAAGGTTTCTCTGATAGCATGTTTGATAGTATGAGGTTCCATATCAAAATAATTGACAATGAGAGAAATAGTTCATCTATCTTATAAGGAGTGTGAGTCCCCTTACTTTTTCCAATGTGAGATTCTCAACGTCCCTGCCCCTTCAAGATGGTGCCTCCTTGGGTTCATCAATCTTGATCAGATTTTAATTTCATTTTATTGGACCGAATACCCGTTTGGACTCTGTGGGCTCTAATATCACGAGCTCTTAGGAGAACAAATATTTTCTTATTTCCTTAACCCAAACTTAATACAAGATATAATTCAAAAGGAAAATATAAAAGGAAAAATCAGATTTGAAAAATCTTTAACAAATAAAGCATTTTGAACCGCTAAAGGTTCTTCCAGAGTTTCAAAAGTTGCCACGACTTTCATCTTTCAATTCTACTATTGCCGGCAAGTAACCAAACAGATTTGGTCTAACCTTAACTCTGGCTCCCCAGCAGTTAATCATATTCAAGGTGTCTAAGGAAATGCTTTCAAGCCCTCGAAATATGCTCCAATTGCGATAAAAACATCTTTACTCCAGTAATCAAGCGGCAAAGTTTTAATGGAGATCCATCCACGAAGGCCTCGTATTACTTCCGGCCTGCCATGTTTAAAAGTGTTTCATTTTTCAACTAGGAGGTGAAAAGGCTTGCCACTTACCAGGATTTTCAACCCAACTCCTTTAAATCTCCTTGCGTGACTCTGATCAATGCCTTATCCGTGAACAGAGGATTGATGATGACTTTGGTTTGAAAGTACTCCAGTAGCTTAGTGTCCTTCCATTTGTTATACACAGAGCCTTGAGATAACCCACAAGCCGCTAAAATCTTCCTTAAACACATCATTATTTTTATGAACCCAATAGGAGGGAATGCTTTGTTCTTTCAAATAAATGTTGCTCTATTTTACTGCTCCCAAAACAGGGACCAGCAGTCTTAGGAGTTGGGTTACGGTGGTTAAGAACTGGATTGTCTTACCAAGTAATTATACATCTAATGGATTAAGGATAGTAGAACACAAGATACAGATACACACCTAAATCAATCTTCACCTCATTTTGGATTGTGGCTTAAAGGAACACAAAATTTCCTCCAACATACAGTACTAGTAAAAGAAATTACTGCGACTGTGAGAAAGGCTAGCCTTTCATCGTACATAGACTTTACACAACTTCTTTCCCAAATTATAGCAGAAAGTTGCCTCTATTTCAGAAATAAATCTTAAAAGTTCATCCGTCAAGCAACTGGAAGAGAAATGTCAGACTTCATTACCTCAATCGCAGAAAAATTTTACACTTTTGCAAGGGAAGACAGCTGCTTGTCCAATTAAATGCTTTCCGATAAGTGGCGAAGAAAATTGGCGTGCATAGCATGACCACCCTGCATCAAGATAATCCAGCAATCTTATCTATATCCTTAAAAAAAGAAGAAGAAGAAAAAACCCTTCAAAGAATTCATTAACAAAGCAAAATTCTTCTTTTTGAGCTTCCCAAGCATACACTCCCAATCAAGACACGCCAGAGTATAACTTCTTTAAAAAAGGTTGATAAACCAAAAGAGCATAGAACACATAATAAAACTTGGAGAAATTTTCAATTTACCCCCCTAATATTTTGGGGTTATACCAATTTTAACTCCAAACTAATAAATGTAATGGTAATTCATGGCTTTGATAAATTTATTAGTTCGAAGTTTAATCAATCTGAAGTTTAATGTTATATCCAGTGTGAATAATGGTAATTTATTTCCATGAACAGCGCATTCATCCAAAGCCAGCAAGATGTTGAAAAAAAAATATATATGAAATCTCGAGCTGGGTGTATAACAGGGTTAGGGTATCTAAACATTGTCTTTTCTAGGAATTCCTTTTCTTTTAACAAAAACAAACATGTTCATTAAAATTATGAAATGAGACTAATGCTCAAAATACAATAAAGGAGACAAAACAGGAATAACCAACAAGAGATGAGATCAAGTACAATGCAAACACTCAGCAAAAGATTACATGCTAATTAATAGAAGAAGAAACAAAGCACGCCATCTTAAACTAATGACTTGAATTGAAGTCTATAAAAGATTGAAAGAGGGCACCAATAAGAGGTTTTGACTCAAGCAACCTCAAACAGCCTAACCAATGAGGTGACTCATCTTAAAAATGGTTGAATCCTTTCAGGGCGAACCACCTAAGGGCTGAAACACAATTTCCTAAAGCTTGCAAGGACCATCTTCTGGAAACATTCCTTTCAACAACTCATTACCCTCCACGACTGTCAAAATATTTTGATATTCCAACATCTTTTCAACATTTAAAAATCTTGACCAAGATTAAAGTGAGCCAAAATTCAACTTGAACCAAGCTCGAGAAATACTGAATTCATTTCATTGATGTTATGAAATTACAAAAAAGAGGATTTTAAAACAATTCCAATGGGCTATAAGGATGATAAACTATATTTTTTTTTTTTTTAAACGAATGGCGATTGTGTGCGAAAATATCATCAAGCCCACACTCATCTAACTCCTCACTCTTTCTAAAACATGGGTGCCCTTAGGAGAAATGCTGCAGCTTGGTGTTCCTTAAATAAGGAGTTTGAAGATTATTCTATTCAAGACCTCTGCTGGAATTGGCCTGCTTTTACTTACCAAGGCTGTTAAAAGAAGATGCTGAAGTCCACTTTATGCTCGGTTTTCTTTTCAGTCACATTTTCTTAGCCAAGACTTGTTTTGTATTTCCTCCATCTGGTTGTTTGAACGGTATTTATTGTTGCTTTTACTCTTGTTGGTACTCTATTTTGGATGCCTTTGGATCAATAGGTGATTTAAGAAAACATCCTTTATGCATTTGACGCCATCAATTGGAAAATCTTCAGTAATATGGACTTTGCCACCTGGATGGTTGAACCAGATTGATCTGTATCCACATTGAGTTGAAAGAAAGAACCATAACTTGCATTCAGTTGATTAAAGTTGTCGTATTCAATTGGTTATTCTTCTAATAATGGTGCGTTAGATTGTTTAGGGGTGGAAGATTTGAACCACGGCTTTTTAGTCATTAACCATTAACGTTGTTAGATGACATGATATTAAATTTTGCTTCACCCATCAGCTTAAGCTTTTGGGTCAATTGGTGATTTAAGATGATATCAGAGCAGGGGTTCCAAGAGATTCTACGTTCGAACCCCTAGCCGTTGTTTGAAACACCATCTTACCTCCAACGAACCTTATCCTACTTCTAGCAAACTTTTTCCATAGCCACAGCCTCGCAACCCTAGTCATAACCTTGGTTCGCCGACATTTGTAGGTGCTCGATATCCGTCGCAGCTGGGTCTTCATCATATCCTTGTTCGCCGTTGTCCGTTGGTACTCGCCATTCACCACAGCGTCTTCTACTATTCTTGCTGCCAGTCGTAGGTACTTGTCCTTTCCTTACCGTTCGTAGCCATTCTCACCGCCGTCAAAGTTTTTGCAGCTGCATCCTCCTTGCAGCCAGTAGTCATTCATTGTCGCTGCCAGTTGCAATTCTTATTTTGTTTGGAGTTCTCCTCTCCAAAACACATGGATTGGTTGTTTTGGTCAGTTGGTTCAGGACCAGTGGTACAGTTCAAATCTGGCTTGACCCATTGGTTCGGTTCAAATTCCAGTTTTGTTCATTTTTTGGTTCGGTTCTCTTTCAATTTGATTATTATTTCATAAAACCTATTTTCTTATTAAGAAACAAGATTGTTACTTTCTCTTCACCGAGTTATTATGACTTAAGGAATCTATTAAGAACCTCCACCTGAAAATCAGTAAAATTCCCAAACAATTCCAGAAAAATATACAAACACAAGGGAAAACAGAGGCAGCACTCTGTAATTGATATTAACTATGAAGAAAGATCTTCAACAGTACAAAACACTTGCCAAAATGTATATAAAGACTTAAGGAAATAAGATATCCAGCACCTTAGAGAAGGCTGACAACTTCTCCTAAAAAGCCACAGCAGCTTTTCCAAAATAATACCTAACTGTGCTAATCCCTAAACATTCTTTATTTATACTACCATGCTAGTGGGCCCTCAGGTGGCTGTCCATCTGTTCTCTCCCAAGATAATTCCCTTCTTGCCCCTTCTTCTATAGGTGTGAAATATAGGAGGCCTAACAGAATCAAATGGCTCAAGAGATATTTTCCTAATGCAGAAGATCAGGTCAAAGTGAACTTGGAGTTTGCTAGATTTTCAACCATGGGAAAAGATTTTAATAATACTCATTTTATAACGGCTAGGTACAATGAGTATGCATATGATTGGTGGGGTATGCATGGTGTCGATTGATAACTTGTAAAACCACAAGTTATTGTAGCCTTTTATTTAGAATAATAAAGTTAAATTAAGAAAGAAGGCAAAGAATTGTAATAAATTTATATGAAAAATCTTAATATGCGAACACAAGTTTACAAAAGATTAAAATTTATGTTTATTACGAAGTTTCAATGTTTTAAATGCATGATTACAATTAAAAGAGGCTAAAATGTGAAGAGATAGTTGTGTTGAAGAATTATAAGGAAAAGAGACAACCAATACTTGCACAAGAACATGTTAAGCGATGAACATACAAAGCAATGAAATCACAAGACAACGAGAGTGATTGGTAACCGTCCAATCAGCAACCGTCCAATCAGCAAGTTGGTAGACGCCAAAGTTCAAATTGTGCCAGATCCAGGGAATCTGTGATGCGATGAGGCGGCGCAGTAGGGCATGGAATTTAATGTTCGGTGTCGGAAGAAATTAGAGGAAAGATGCTTAGAATATTCCAACTCGACACCTATAAATAGCCCTCAAAAGCTCAATATTAAACCCAAACCTCGATCAGAGAAACTCTTTCTAAGTGAAGCTCTGTTAAACTCATCATTCCATCCCCCTCTCTAATTTTCATTGAGATTCTAGATGAGAACTTAGTTCTTCTCCAAAAAACAGAGATAGAATCCATTAATTTTGTTCACCTAATGATTCTTAGAACAGACTTGTATGGAGCCAAACGATGCAAGAGATTGCATCCTGCGACTCGACACATATCTTTACCATTTCACTTGCATTTTCAGTTTGTTTGTATTTGTATTTTGAATTCAACGGTCGAGAGACCAACAATTTCTAATATAAATATAAGCATGTTTCATGATCTATCTTTCATTGATTTACTTTCCATGATATGAGTTATCAAATGTTTTAAATGAAGTAAAAAGATAACAAAGAACTTTTTAAAGAGTACGTATGAATCAACGCCTAATCCAATCAACGCCTAATCCAATCAAGAGATTGAAGTAAATATTGATAGTTAACTACTTGAGAGAGTAAGTGACTTAGATCACGTTAAACAAGAAAAGAGTTGGCTTTAGAAATAAAGATAAGTTTTTGATTTTAACCCTAACATGCATATCCATAAATGAGAATGTTTATGACATTTAAGCGCCGAAAGGTAGCCTGTTTGAGTTAAAGGTTGAAACATGAAGATGATCCCATCAGATTCGAAAGGCCACTCATTCCAGTTAGCTACTGATCATAATGTCAACACATCTAAGCAAGTTGAATACATTTAAGGAAGAAAGGGGAAAACTACAGTGACAGCTGTATTAATTCAAATTTGAATCTTCAATCGCCCTCTGAGATTAATGGCAATGAATTGTTGTCAGAGGCAGCCAAAAAGATTAAAGTCACACCCCTTTGTGATTCCCAAAAGTCTCGTACTTCACATAAATCTTCTCTCTCTCCAGAAAATGGAAGTGTTCGGTTAAGATGCTCCAGCCAATCCTTGGATTACCCTGCTACCCATCCAAATTTCAACAAACATTCAAGATTATTGAAGCCTTTTCCCAGACACTTCGCAAGGAAGCAGACTTCATTCATCAACTCTTGGTCTTTAAATGTAAATTCGGATTTATTAGAATCCTGCAGCATCAGAGCTCAGCTTCCAGAGATGGAATCTAAAAGGATAGATCATCCTCCGTCCAATCATTTTCAATTTCAAGAAGCTGACTTTACCATCCCAGGTTCTAACATTCATTTTGTGTGAGGAGTTTTGAAGAGCAACACCAACATTTGCCATTCTAAAAGCCAAGACTCAGATAATGAATCAGATATAGATTCATCACTGAGTGCAAGCAGTGAAGAAATTGAGTGCCTCTTGAAGTAGAAGACGAGCAAGAAGAAGATTTCGTTTTTTATTTTAGACTGGGGTTGGAGGAATTTTTTTCAGAAGATATTGTTCCAGTAATGGAGCCAATTGGAACCTTATCCAGTCAGCCCTTAAGCAAGGACGAAGTTCCTCAGCATCTACACTCAATTATTGAAGCTTGTGATATTACTTTTGGTTAGTTTTCGATATCAGGGGCTTAGCACAGGGCTTGGGCGTTTGAAAAGGAGGCCTTATTTCTTCCTGGCTATGCAAGTTGAAGTTCTGCCATTTAAGCTTTACTTTCTTAAATCGTTTTTGAGCTGGATTAAAAGGTCTTTTGCAGAAGTCAGATCAAAAGAAGCTTTGACTATTGAGGATGAGGGTTTCTTCAACTTCATTTTCGTGGATTTGATCTTCTCTTGTCTTCTTGCTTCGTTTTGATATCTTCTTTGTTTCTCTTTTTTATTGTATCTTGGTTTGGCTGTATCTTGTCTTTGTCTTTTACTCTTTATTGTTCTTTTTGCTCTTAGTATAATTTTCTTGTACTTTGAGCATTAGTCTCATTTCATTTTATTAATGAAGAGGCCAGTTTCCATTTAAAAAAAAAAAAAAACATATATATATATCCAGAGATGTGAATATGTGTGGCATAGGCGCCGAGAGGTTGTTTGTCTTAAATAGAAGTTAAGTGTGAAACTTATTATCGTTTTAAGGAATTCTTAAGTCTTTTTAGCTCATAGCTACTTTGTACAAGAGGACATTCCTTCATTCACTCTTAAGTTTGTACTAAGTAGTTCTTAGTTCAACTACATTCACACTCACCCACCTTCCATTCCATTCATCGCATTCCACATAACATGTACATAATAGGTGTAGTTAATTAGTTAGCTTAGCCGCATACTGTGAATACTAATGCACTATACAGTCTCATCGCAAAAGGTAAAACACTGCATTGATTTTAAGATCCATCAAATCCCTGAGTTCGACCCTGGCTTATTCAAGAAACCTTTATTAATGCTTACACTTGAACATGATAAAAGAAAACTTGTGTGCAATTAGACACATCAGTAAAAGTTATGTATAAAGGAGATGAGTAAAGCATAGTTATCATATTTTTAGTGCTTTTTGCTAGCTCATGGCCTCCCATTAAACAGGTGTATAGAAGAAGGGGTAGAAAAGTAACTTCAGAGGCTGTCCAGGGGTAAAGTAGTAATAGTTTCTGTGCGGCTGTTTGGTTAGGAGAAAAAATAATATAAATAGGAATTGTTTGGGTTAGGGTTAAAGTTAGGGTTAGTTATCTTGGAGTGTGTGTTGTTTGGCTGTGAACTGTTGTTCATAGGGGAGAGAACAACCCTCTTAATTGGCTGCTACTTATTCTGTTTTTTGCTCTCTGTTGAACCTTTTCTGAAGTGGTGCCTACTGAAAAACCACACTTTTTTTATATATACATATATTTTTGCGAAGAAGGTTGTATTAGTATTTCCTTTCAGGTACTTGGAGCATAGCAGTGGTATCAGAGCCGTTCGACAATCTGGGGAGGTGGAGTAAAATGACACAGAAACGGATTGAGGAAAGGTTGGCGGCAACCGAAACGGACATCGAAATGATTAAGAGCGAAATACAGAGTTTACCGATTCTCGTAGACTTATATGAGGAAAGAACGAGCCAACTACCATCCTCAGAAATTACAGGGAAGAGGAAGGTTAGAACGGACGAATCGCCCAAAGAGGGGGAGGGCGCGGAAGAAGTCGAATCATCTCAAATCCGCGAGAGTGCAGGGGGCAGGATCGGATTAAATTTAAGAAACTTGAGATGCCGGTGTTTAATGGGGAAGATCCGGATGGATGGTTTTATAGGGCTGAACATTACTTCCAATTACATCTACTGATTGAAAAAGAGAAGTTGAAAATTGCGATTGTAAGTTTAGAAGGGAAAGCGCTCAGTTGGTTCAGATGGGCGGAAAACCGACGGAAGTTCAAGACGTGGCCGGAGTTGTAGCAAAGGATGTACACACGATTCCGTTGTCGTCAACAAGGTACCTAATGCGCGCGATTTCTAGCAATTAAACAAGAAGGAAGAGTCACGGAATACCTGCAGAAATTCGAAGAGTTGTCGGCGCCCCTCACGGATATGGCGGAGGACGTCTTGGCGACACGTTCACAAATGGTCTGGATCCTATAATTCGTACGGAGGTGTTTGCTATGAAGGTAGTGGGCTTGGAAGACATGATGGACGCGGCCCAATTGGCGGAGGAAAAAATTGAGACGGCCCGATCCGCCTCCAGCCCGTATGGCAAGGACGGGCGAGTGGGCTAGAAGAATACGACCCGGAGCTCCGAAAACCCGATAACCCGCGTGGTTACTTTAGCCAAGAAGATACCTAACGGAAACGCAAATCAGAATTCCATCAGCAACCCTAACGCGTCATCTCCCTCTCAGCGGCGCGACAATCTGTGGCGAAGGTGGACGAACTCTGAGCTGCAGGCGCGAAGAGATAAGTGCTATTGTGCTATTGTTGCGACGAACCGCTGCAAGAATAAAGAGTTACGGCTGTACGTGGTAACGAACGACGTGGAAGATGAAATAATGGAGGAGGCGGAAGAAGAGAATGTGTTGACAGAGGTTAGTCCGGTGGTGAAATTATCCCTAAATTCGGTGGTGGGACTCATGACGCCGGGAACATTTAAGTTAAAAGGATCAGTGGAAAGCCGTGAAGTAATCATCATGATTGATTGTGGCGCTACCCACAATTTTGTATCCCTCCGGTTACTCGAAGCCCTAAATATTCCTATGTCGGAAACCTCCAGCTATGGTGAAATCATGGGGTCCGGGAAAGCCATACAAGGAAAGGGAATGTGCAAGGGAATTACAATGGATTTACCAGTCACGACAATTGTGGAAGATTTTCTTCCACTTGAGCTGGGCAATTTGGACATGGTTCTGGGGATGCAGTGGCTAAGGAAACAAGGAGCGATGACAGTGGATTGGAAGGAATTGACAATGACATTCTCCGTCGGGGATCACCGGGTGAGTTTGAAAGGAGATCCGTCTTTGACACGAATGGAAGTGACACTGAAAATGTTAAATAAAACATGGCAGCCGGAGGATCAGGGATTCCTTATCGATTTCAGAGCCATGGGAATTCCGAAGGCAGATAGAGAAATGACAGTGACGAAAACGGTGGAGGAGTATCGGCCCGAGATTGAGATCCTTCAGAAAGAATTAGAAGGTGTTTTCTGCTTACCCGATGGACTTCCCCCGCAAAGCCAAGTTGATCATCGTATCCAATTGAAGGAGGGGACAAACCCAATAAACGTAAGGCCGTATAGGTACCCCCACACACAGAAAAAATGAAATTGAGAAGCTGGTCAGTGACATGTTAATCGCGGGCATCATTCGGTCAAGTACTAGCCCATTTTCCAGCCCAGTCATTTTACTCAAAGAAAAGGATGGAAGCTGGCGATTCTGCGTGGACTATCGAGCCTTGAATCGGGCAACTGTGCCAGATAAGTTTCCCATTCTGATGATTGACGAGTTGTTGGATGAGTTGAATGGAGCTTGCATTTTTTCGAAGATTGACCTGAAGTCGGGGTATCATCAAATTCGAGTTCGAGACGAAGATGTGCAAAAAACAGCTTTTAGAACCCATGAAGGTCACTAGGAATTTCTGGTGATGCCGTTTGGACTCACAAATGCTCCCACAACGTTCCAAGCACTCATGAATCAGGTTTTCCATCCTTATTTCAAAAAATTTATCTTAGTGTTTTTTGATGATATTCTGGTGTACAGCTCCGACGTTGGGACTCACTTGGAGCATCTCACTGTGGTGTTCAACTATTGAGGGAGCACCAACTGTATGCTAATAAAACAAAATGCCAGTTCGCGAAAGATCGTATCGAATATCTTGGGCATTGGGTGTCGGCGAAAGGGGTCGAATTTGACCAGGAAAAAATAAAAGCTATGTTAGAGTGGCCCATTCCGCGGAACATGAAGGAATTGAGGGGTTTTCTTGGCTTAACCGGGTACTACCGACGGTTTGTAAAAAATTATGGGGTTATAGTGGCTCCATTAACGCGGCTCACGAAGAAGGATGGTTTCCGGTGGACCGAAGAGGCTACAACAACTTTTGAAAAATTGAAAACAGCTATGGTCACCTTACCCGTGTTAGCGTTGCCAGACTTCACCATTCCTTTCGAAATTGAGACGGATGCTTTGGGATTCGGGTTAGGCGCAGTGCTGTCTCAGAATAAGAAACTGATTGCTTATTTTAGCCAGAAATTGTCGGAAGTCAGCCTCGAACGCTCGGTTTATGAACAAGAACTAATGGCGATTGTATTAGCAGTTTTAAAATGGAGGCATTATTTGTTGTGGGCACAAATTTACAGTCTACACAGATTAAAAGGCACTTCAGCATATTCTTGAGCAAAGGGAAATTCCTCCAGGAGTGCAGAAATGGGTGACTAAATTAATGGGATTTGATTTCGAAATTTTCTATCGGTCCGAGCCCGAAAACAAGGCAGTGGATGCCCTATCCTGCATAAACCGAGGCCCAGTTGAATATAATATACGTGGCATCGATGATAGATGTGAGTTTGATTGAAAAATAGGTCCAGACCGACCCCAAACTGAAGGGAATTTATGACCAGCTATTGGAGGATCCCGAGAGGCACCCAAGGTTCACTATTCGGCAGGGTCGTCTATTATACCGGGGCAAATTGGTCAGCCGTCGGGACGTCGGCTTTTCAGGGATGGAGTATTGTTAGGAACCAAGATTGAATGGGATGCCTTTGTCCCACATCGGTTAGAATGGGATGACTGATGTGGTACTTAAGTTGCTTGGCTCTCCCACCCCAATAGCTGGCTTTTGGGGTGTGGTTCTCCAAGGTACTTAAGTACCTAACAATGGTATCA
>JBBPDJ010000021.1:2793982-2808360 GCA_037974625.1 Cucumis cinereus
TCCAGACCAATCACCCGCCAACGCGTAAATGTTAGAAAGAATGACATAATTTCAAGGGTTCCATGGCTCAAGCTTGAGGAGGGACTCAGCTGCTACTTCACCCAATTCAATATTGCCATGGAAGTTACAAGCTCGCAAAAGAGTTCTCCATATAACAGAGTCAGGAGCCAATGCCATGTTTTGAATGAGATTGTAAGCTTCCTGTAGCTCTCCAGCCCTCCCTAATAAATCTACCAAGCAACCATGGTGCTCTAATTTTGGAGCAATTTAAAACTTACTCTCCATTGATTCGAAGTGTTGTCGGCCTTCTGCAACCATACCTCCATGTGTGCAAGCCAAGAGAAGCCCCACAAATGTCTTATTTTCTGTATCAACATTTGATCATAAAGCTGAAGAGCATCAATGCATCTTCCATGCACAGCCAAACCCATTATCATGGTATTCCACGAGCACAAGTTTCTTTTACTTCCAATCTCATCAAAAACTCGACGCACTTCCTCGATGTTCCCACACCTATAATGAAATTCCAGTATTGCAATGTTCACATATGCATTTTTGAAAAATCCATTATTTCTTACATATGCTTCAATCCTCAAGAATAATGATAATGCATCCATTGCAAGCCCATGAACGGCAAGTTCTTGATCATCACATTTGAAACTGAATTATCACTGTGAGGATCATTACTAAATATTTCCTTTGCAATTTGGATGCTACCACACTTTGAGTATATGTCTATGAGTGCACAACTTAATAAAGAATTAAGCTCAATTTTTTATTTCTTTCAGTCATCTAAGAATGAACCCAATAAGTGTTACTTGGAATTCCGAGTTGAGCACATGCACTCAATATGGAAGCAATGTAAATCCATCTTGCAGAATATTTGAGTTTAGCATCTGTCTAAAGAATTTAAATGCCTCATCATACCGTGCATTCTTCACACAACCTCCAATGATTGAGTTCCATGTTACGCATTTGCTCTACCTCCTCATAAATGCAAAAGGTTCTTGATGGGGTTATTTGCTCAGCATAGAACTTGTTATCCAAAGGGGCAGTAGAAAACCATTGACAACCAATTTCAGGCACACGAGGAAAGTCAATTCCATAAGTGATACGAACTGCTGTGGCTGGAAAAGCAACAAGAAAACAGTCATTCCTCCACACATGGACAGGTTAATTTACATACGGTGCCATTTTTACATAGAAGTTGCCACACTGGTCTCTAGCCAACTTAAGACCAATCTCCTCTATTGCATCCACCCATTTACCCGCAGATCCATAAAAAATTGGAACCTCAACTTCACTGTCTTTGGCATCATCATTCGCTATCTCGATCTTACAATTGTCAATCCCTATGGCCTCCATGGCAGCAAGCAAATGCTCAACTGTTCTAATTTTAAACCCATCCTAAGAAAGCGTAGTACAAAGAGGTGAGTCTTCAGCCTAACCGATTGATGCAGGAATGAAATTGGATTTGGAATCAAAATACCTCCCTCTGCCAGCAAATTCGGGACATAACTTCACTTTCGAAATTTTCCCAGAATGCAGAGATATCCCACTAAGCCCCAGACATCCCGCCAAGGTTTGCTGAAGCCTACCCGTCTTGAGGATTGGAAGGCGTTGAAGGCAGTATATATGAGCATTGGCCAGTGGCGACGGTGACGGCCAAACAGGAAGGGGAAATAGGAAGAACGATTGAGAAAAGCGTTGACGTGGTAGCTAGGGGAGTTTCCACGTTACTGCTTCGACCCCATTGCTTTTCTTTTCTTTTCCTTTTTCTTTTATTAGAGTAATTAATATTAACAATTTTTTTAATCCAAGTAAATTACCACTCTGCCCTTGATGTAAAATAATTTTTAAACAAAATTACTAAAATATCATTTCTCAAAAATTACCAAAATACCCTCCAATTATTTTATAAATAAATTTACAACAGACGACTTAAATAAAAAAAAGTTGGGTATTACACATATCTCTGACACATTTGCATGAACTATGTAGCTCGCTAAGAGTGAAACTTGAGGTAGGACTAATGTGCGGACCAAAACGAACGAAAATGGACTAGTGCTATAGCTTTCGAAAAAGGAACCAAAGTTCGGCCTAAAATGCATTTCTATCTATAAAACGGGCTCATTTGAAGTAATTTTTAAGTTTTTCCAAAAAATAATTTACCAAATACGTCTCAGACTCGATTTTTACTTTGGGAAAAAAATTGACTAGTGACCATTTGCTTTTGGTATTTTCGTCCTACACCCCATAGTTTAAGAAGTTTTTGCTCAGGAATGCACGTCCTTGCCCCTAAACATGTCTTTGAAATATTTGGATGATTTATATAGGTCGCTAAGAGTGAAACTTGAGGTAGGACTAATATGCGGACCAAAACGGACGAAAATCGACCAGTGGTATAGCATTTTAAAAATGAACCAAAGTTCGACCTAAAATGCACTTGTAGGTATAAAATGGGCTCATAAGGAGGAATTTTGAAGTTTATCTGAAAAATAAACGACCAAAGACATCCCAGACTCAGTTTTTCTTTGGGGAACAAAATTACCTACAACGAATTTTCTCTAGTATTTTTGTCCTACACCCGTAGTTTCAGGGATTCTTGGTTCAGAAACGCGTGTTCATGACCATAATTATGTCTATGGCACATTTGCATGAACTATATAGGTCGTGAAGAGAGAAACTTGAGGCAGGAATAACGTGCGGACCAAAACGGACAAAAATCCACCAGTACTATAACTTTCGAAAAATGGACCACAGTTTAGCCTAAAATTATTTCAACTTATAAAATGGGCTCATTTGAAATAATTTTAAGTTTTTCCCAAAAATAATTTACCAAAGTCGTCCAAGACTCGGTTTTTGCTTTAGGGAACAAAGTGACCAACAACGATTTTCCTTTAGTATTTTCGTCCTACACCCCATAGTTCAGGGATTCTTGGCTAAAAAATGTTTGTCTTTGACCTTAAACGTGTCTCTTACACATTTTCATGAACTATATAGGTCGCTAAGAGTGAAACTTGAGGTAGGACTAATGTGCGGACCAAAATGGATTAAAATCGACCAATGGTATAACTTTTTAAAAATGGACAAAAGTTCGACCTAAAATGCATTTCTAGGTCTAAAATGGGCTCATTTGGAGGAATGTTGAAGTTTTTTCAAAAAATAAATGACCAAAAACGTCCTAGACTCAGTAACTACTTTGGGGAACAAAATGACCTGCAACGATTTTCCTTTGGTATTTTCATCCTACACCCTATAGTTCAAGGATTCTTGCCTAAAAAACGTGCGTCCATGACCCTAAACATGTCTCTGACACATTTTCCTAGACTATATAGGTCGTGAATAGAGAAACTTGAGGTAGGACTACCGTGCGGACAAAAACGGACGAAAATCCACCAGTAATATACCTTTCGAAAAATAGACGAAAGATCGTCCTATAATAAATTTCTAGCTATAAAACGGGCTAATTTGGAGTAATTTTTAAGTTTTTTTCAAAAATAATTTACCCAATACGTCGAAGACTCGGTTTCTTCTTTTGAGAACAAAGTGACCAGCAACGATTTTCCTTTAATATTTTCATCCTACACCCCATAGTTAATGGATTCTTACTTCAGAAACGCGCGTCCATGACCCTAAACATGTCTCTAACACATTTGACTAGCAACAATTTCCCTTTGGTATTTTCGTCCACACCCCATAGTTCAGGGGTTCTTGTGCATGCTTCACCCTAAACACGTCTCTGACATATTTGCATGAACTATATAGGTCGCTAAGAGTGAAATTTAAGGTAGGACTAATGTGCAGACCAAAACAGACGAAAATCGATCAGTGGTATAGCTTTTTAAATATGGACCAAAGTTCGACATAAAATGCATTTCTAGGTATAAAACGGGCACATAAGGAGGAATGTTGAAGTTTTTCTAAAAAATAAACGACCAAAGACGTCTCAGACTTAGTTTCTGCTTTGGGAAACAAAATTACCTACAACGATTTCCCTTTGGTACTTTCATCCTACACACCGTAGTTCAGGGATTCGTGCCTCAAAAAGCACGTCCATGACTTTAACCATGTCTCGAACACATTTGAAGAGAAAACTTTGAAGCAGGAATAACGTGCGAACCAAAATGAACGAAAATCCACCAGTACTACACCCCAGACTCAGGTTATGCTTTTGAGAACAAATAGACCAGCAACGAGTCCTTACTGGTGACCTAGTAGGATTAGTAGTGGGTTTCTTACTGGGTATATTTTTATACTCATCTTTTCTGTGTTGTGTTTCAGGCAAAGGTAAGAAGGAACCGGCGAGAAACAAGAAGAACAAGTGACCATACCAGAGAGGACTATGAGACCTTTTGCTTCCGCTTTACGTTTATTTTGGCATTTTACGGTTAAACTGTTTTTTTTTTGTCGTACTTACTTGGTTTAGAAAACTGTTTTAAGGATCCCGTTTAGGTACTTTTTTTATTTATTACCGTTAAGTGTTTGTTTGACGACTCTTTTAAATCTTTATTTTGATTTAGTAAAAGTATTTGTTTTGTTTTACTTTCGTCTTCTAAAAATTGATTTTTACTAGTTTTAAATTAAGTACTGGTCCGGTTCGGTTTGTGAATTCGAAGTGTTACATATCATAAGACATATCATCGAGCCTACTAGGTGATCGTTAACTCCCTATTAAATATGTAATCTAAGCCTCCATGGTGTGATAACTGTAAAAGTTCGAGGAGGTTATAAATATTTCATATATTTTATAGATGACTATTTATACTTAATGGAACACATGTCTGAAGCTCTTGAAAAGTTTAAGAAGTATAAGGTTGAAGTTGAAAATCTATTAGGTAAAACGATCAAAATACTTCGATATGATCGAGGTAGAGAGTACATGGATTTGAGATTCCAAGATTATATGATAGAACAAGAAATCCAATTCTATCTCTTAGCATTTGTTACACCTCAACAAAATGGTGTATCAAAAAGGAGAAATAAACCCTGTTAGACATGGTTTGTTCTGTGATGAGTATGCTCTATTGCCTAACTCATTTATGGGTATGCAGTATATACTGCAGTTCATATCTTGAACATTATTTCATGAAAAAGTGTTTCTGAAATACATTGAGAGTTATGGGGAGGACTTAAACCCAGTTTAAGTCACTTCAGAATCTGTAGATGTCCAGCATACGTGTTAACGACGAATTCCAAAAAGTTAGAACCTCATTCAAGGTTATGTCAATTTGTTGGTTACTCTAAAGAAACGAGAGGTGGTTTATTCTTTGATCCACAATAAAATAGAGTGTTTGTACCGATAAATGCCACATTCCTTGAAGAAGATTATATGAGAGATCATAAACTATAAATCAAATTAGTATTAATTGAAGCTATTAATGAATGAACAAGAGTTGTTGATGAAGTCGATCCCCCATCAAGAGTTGATGAAACCAACACATCAGGTCAGTCTCATATTTCTTAATCTTTTAGAGTGCCTCAACGTAGTGGGAGAATTGTATCTCAACCCAACCGTTACTTGGATTTAACTGATACTCTTAGATTGTCATACCAGATGATGGCACTAAGGATCCCTTGTCCTTTAAACATGCAATGAATGATGTAGATAAGGACCAATAGGTCAAAGCCATGGACCTTGAAATAGAGTCTACGTACTTCAATTCAGTGTGGGAGCTTTTAGATCTACCTGAATGGGTGAAACTCATAGGGTGTAAATGGATCTATAAGAGAAAGAGAGATTCAGCTGGGAAGGTACAAACCTTCAAACTTTTGCTTGTAGCAAAAGGTTATATCCAAAGGGAAGAGATTGACTATAAGGAAACTTTTTTTCCTATTGCTATGTTAAAGTCTATAAAGATTCTCTTGTCTAGCCACGTTTTATGATTATGAAATATGGCAAATGTATGTCAAGACTGCTTTTCTCAATGACAATCTTGAAAAGAGCATCTTCATGTCTCAGCCCGAGGGGTTTCTAACTCAAGGTCAGGTGCAAAAAGTTTACAAGCTGAATCGATCCATTTATGGATTGAAGTAAGCATCCAGATCTTGGAACATTAGATTTGATACAGTAATCAAATCTTATGATTTTGACCAAAATGTTGATGAACCTTGTGTACTTTATGTGGATGATATCCTTATCATTGGAAATGATGTAGGATACCTAACTGACGTTAAAACTTGGCTAGCAGTCCAATTCCAAATGAAAGATTTTGGGAGGTGCAATATGTTCTTAGGATCCAAATCATTAGGGATCATAAGAACAAAATGCTAACATTGTCTTAAACAACCTATATCGACGAAATATTGGTTCGATATTCGATGCAGAACTTTAATAATGATTTATTACGTTTTATGATGCGGAGTTCACTTGTATAAGTAACAATGTCCTAAGAAACCTCAAGAAATTGAGGATATCAGACATCTTCCTATGTCTTAGCTGTGGGCAGCTTAATATATGCAATGCTCAACATTAGGTCAGACATTTGTTATGTCGTGAGAATAGTTAGTAGGTACCAGTCAAATCCAGGATTAGACCATTGGACGACGGCTAAAATTATCCTCAAACATCTAAGGAGAATGAGAGACTACATGTTGTGTATGGCGCTAAGGATTTGATCCTTATAAGATACATTGACTCTGATTTTCAAATTGACAAGGATTCTAGAAAATCCACGTCGAGATAAGTGTTCATCCTATGCGAGGGAGCCGTAGTGTGTCATAGCATCAAGCAACAATGCATTGCAAACTCCACTATGGAGGCTGCATACGTCGCTGCTTGTGAAAAAGTAAAAGAAGCAGTTTGGCTTAGGAAGTTCCAAACATGAACTTGTCCATCAGTCTATACTATGACAACAGTGGGGCAGTAGCTAATTCTAAAGAACCTCGTAACTACAAACAAGAGATACACAAAGAAAGGAAGTATCACCTGATACGGGAGATTGTGTAACAAGGGGATATGATCGTAACCAAAATCTCTTTGGAGCACAACATTACTGATCCGTTTAAGAAAACTCTCACGACTAAATTTTTTTAGGGTCATCTAGAGAGTCTAGGTCTGCGAGATATGTACATTAGGTAATCTAAGGCACGTGAGAGATGTGTAATAGGCATGTGGATGCCCTAATTTATTGTATTTGTATATATACATTTTATATAATATACTTGTTCATTTTACCTTTTTCAATGTTTGTGGATTAATTTATTATGTACATCCCATAAACTACCACACTAGACTAGAGTTTTAGTCCAAGTGGGAGTTTGTCGGGTTTTATGTCCTAAAAGTTGTAGATAGTAAATGTTATCCATTGACCATTATTAATAAAGTGTTATTATTATAATTTAATAAGTGTTATTGATTATTTTATTAGTTTTATCTTATTAACCAAAATCCAATAAACTAACATCCTAAGCTGCTTTATGAGTCTTGAACTGTATGTGGAGACATACATGGATCAATGTTCGAGATACAACTTAAAGCATCTATAGAATAGGGATAAGGTTAGGTACCTTATACTTGTTACACTATCGATACAACCCACATTGTATTTGATACAAACACAATGATTCGACGTGTTCGTGTAGGTGACATGCGAGTAGAGGTATCCTTTGCAATGAGTTTGCATACGGCTGGACCACGAATGAGTAACCACTATTCGTAACTTCGTTGACTAGTTAGGTTTCTATTTTAATAGGATGACTTAGGCAACTTAGTCTTAATCCTCAGTGTATTATGAACTTTAATACGCGAGGAATTGTCCATTGTACGGTAGAGCGGCCAGATTGCTGACTCAATAAACCTATTATTTTGGGAATACGATCGAGTAGGAAGCTGGAAACATAAGTACACAATATTGAATTCACTCCTTCTCGACTTTTAGGTACGTAGATAAGCTTTTCCTTAAATGATGTCTCTAAGAATTGAAAAAAAGGTCTTACCCTCTCGATGACTTGAGAGAGGTTTCTGTTTATTGGTTGGACCATAAACAGGTTGTTCATTGGAGGAGGACTAGTATTTAAGAACTAAGAAGTAACAAAGGGGTAAAATGGTAATTTGACCCAGTTGGTGTTACAGATATTCATGATGGACTAACTTGCTATTATAGGTCAATATTCGTAGATCCATAAATATATCTACAGTGAAAAGAGTTCAACTATGAGTCTTTAGTGGAGTGTAAACACAGTTAACGAATATTGATTAATGTGTTTAATGAGTTTAGCCAATTAATCTCATATCGTATTAGCTTCTGATCTGTAGATTCATTAGGTCCACTTCCTAGCTCACAAAGGGTATTGAGGTTATTATATATTAATTGTAATTTAAAATGTTCAAATTTACTTAGGAAATTAATACAATGTATAGTGATAATAAAGTTTATATTTTAGTTAAACTTTATTATATAAATTTAATTTTCGATATGATTAATTTATGAGAGTATAAAATGTTTGAATGCGTTCGAATATTAATTTAATGTAATTAGATTTATATTAAAAATGTATGTTAAAGTTTAATGCGTATATGATACACATTAAAACTATAGGTTATGAGAGAGATGCATTCACTACTACAGAAACGGGTAACTTGACAGTGAAAAACTGTCAAGTAAGAGATTACTTGACGGATTTAAAACCGTCAAGTAATCCATTGTCAAGAATAAGTTTTTTTTTTCTTGACAGTGCAAAATTTTCAAGAATAAGAGTTTACTTAATCGTGAAAAACTGTCAAGAATAAAACTTTACTTGACAGTTTTTCATTGCCAAGTAAGCTAGTGTCAAGAATAAGAAGTTTTGACAGTTTTGTACTGTCAAGCATTCGTTACTCTTGATGGTTTATCACGGTCAAGTATGTTGTAATTCTTGACGCTTTACCACTGTCAAGTAAAGCTTTATTCTTGACAGTGTTTCACCGTCAAGTTAATTTTGTAATTTTTTTTTAAAAAATTAATATTTATTGTACCATTTATATTGTCCCTGTTTTGCAGTCCTAAAACTGTATAAATATAATGTAAAGATAAGAAAAAAGAGCATACATTAATTGCATTTTACATATTCAAATCTTGAGTCAAATTAAGAAAGTAATAAACTACATAACTAACACTACTACAAAAATGACTTTACTTGACACTTTTAATTTTACAATACTTGATGGTTTTATACAAAACCGTCAAGTAATGTTGAAATCGTCAAGAATAAACAAAATACAAAATAATGAAGAATTTTTTGAAAAATTCTTGCAATACTTGATGGTTTTTAACTGTCAAGTATAGTTTTTTTTCTTGACGGATAAAATCCATCAAGAAATAGGGTCAATTAAAAAAAACACACTGGAAATCAAATTATTAAGTCCACGTGCCTCCATTTCTTCTTCCCAAAAAATTACCCCCAAACTCTCATCTCATTTCTCGCGCAAACCACAACATCACAAACTCTATTCCTTCTACCTTCTTCCAAATTTCGTCCGTCGAAAACCCTTCATTCAAAGTCGCCGACGAAGAAACTCAATGTTCTTCGACAACTTCGTCTCTGATCAAATCCAAACTCATTATTCTTGGTTCGAAAACTCTTATCTCTTCAAATTCTCTAGGGTTTCGTTTTCTATCGAGTTCGAAGACAATAACGGTTTTTCGATGTCGAGTTCGCTGATTAGGATGGGGTTGCATTTGGTTTTACGTCAAAGGATGGTTAGTAGACGACAGATGGAGATGAATCTTCGGTTGCAACATCATATTCTTCTGATTCATCACCTTCTTCTTCTTCTCGGCAAAGGATGGTTAGGAGATTTCGTTGTCGTTGGAGAACTTTTCGTTAAAAAGATCGCAACACGCTTATGCGATTGTGAAAAAGAACTCTCGGTAACCTCAGTAACTTGAATACTTCTTCTCTTGTTATGATATTTTCTCCTGATCTTGCACCAAATGGTCGAAATATTGAGTATGGTAAAATTATGATATTTGCTTCTTTACTCCAGTACTTTAAGGTGATGGAGAAATGGCCAAGTGTTGGAGTTTTGGGTGCTCATAATCCCGCAATTCAATTATTTATAAAGCTTCCATCAGGCGTGCTGGTCACATGTACTACTTCAAATGGGGAGAGTGTAATTTGTTTGAGTTATAATTTAGATCAGCTTTGCTCCATTCTCCCTTCCGTCAGACATATATTTTGTTCATATTAAATTTTCAGTGAATGTAACTCATTGTTAAGAACTTTGATTAGATTATATGCTTGTTTTTTCCAATGAGATATTAACTTGTCACTTTGGGATTTTTTTAGTGAAAAAAAATTAATGATAGACATAAGTGGAGAAAACAACCTAAAAGTAAATATCATTGGTTAATGAGATATTACTTTCTTTCTTTGGGTTCTTTTTGTAATATTCTTTTCATCGATGCTTCGATGAGTTAGATCTTCGGATCTTCTTTTCTAACCATATTTTTACCTAATTTAGGTTGGATTTCTCATTATCTAGACTTTCTTATCTTCATCGACATACTGTCTTTTGCTTCTCATTAGAGTTGTGTGTGCGTGCATAGAGAATTAATGCACTTATATCAAAATTTGTGATGTTCAGTTTATAGGGAAAGGAAAGATTCTACTTTATGTTTGATAGGATTTAGATCATTTTATTTATTTATTTTTGGTAATTTGTATCTTCTTTCATTACTTTGTCTTTGTCAAAACTTATTTCAAATCAGCTACCAGTAAGTGGTTCACTTTTGTTAAGTTTAAGCGTCAAAGGAAACACCATCAAATTGATTGTAATATGGTTTCTCTCCAAGAAAAAAATAATAATAATATTAATATTTTTTTTTGTTAAAGAACTATGGTGCATATTATTTGTTTCTTTTAGCATTTTACTTTACCCTCAGAAGTCTTTCATGTCATATTGCAGATGCCTATTTGGTAAATTGCAGCTTCTGTGGAGCATATCTACGATATGCACACTTTAAGGCTCTAAAGCTGCAGTTCTAGGGAGCAAGAGCAATTTCACGATACTTATGGAAAACATTGTGAGAAAGTTGACAGGTAGAAGTTAAGATCTTTATATGATTGTTCTTTGTGGAAGTGAAAAAATTGAAGTAGATACAAGTTTTACCCAATTATGGTTGTATGTTTTCTCAACTTGCCGGTTCCGTTTTAGTAAAATGTGTCTAGTTTGTAGGTAACTTAAAATCCTTTGAAAAGAAGAAAAAATTTGTACTTTCATCGGATCAATTTTTCCTGTTTCGAAACATTCCTTCTGTAGTACATTTTGCAAAGTTGAATCTTAACCAAGGGAAAACACTTCTAGTTTGTTGTAGCAATGGTAAGAACACCCTTTATTTTCACCTATTTGAGATGAAAATCCACAATAAACTTCTCTTCTTTTGAGAAGTTGAGCTAATTGCTTTTTGTAACTTTCTTTAAGTTATTTATTTAGTCAATGATATGGTTTATGAAGATGTCAAGCATGAGTTGATGCAACATTTCTGAGACTTCTGCTAAGAGATCTCTTTTGTTTTCTTGGAGGAGAATATATTAGCATATGTGTTTGTTTGGCAATACTGACATTTTTATTTGACAACAAAGGTACCCTGCTGAAATGTTTTCTGTTAAACTTTCTAAAAGTACACCAATGCATACATTTTATGCTCTTTTCACCTGTCCTTCCTCTATTAGAACTTAGAAGGAGAGTTGTTATTTTATCGTTTCCTTTTAGGGATTGGGATATATTAAGATATAAGGGTGTTTTTCTTTGGAAAATAAGTTTGCAGTAAAGTTTGACTCATTAGTCTTTCTGACTTGTCTAATCATACTCATACTGACAACTGCAAGGAGGTGGTGATTCCTATCTAATGTTCCTTTCATAGAGTATGAGCTTAGATTAACCTTTAATTAAAGTATTTTGTTTGAGACGTTTATCAATTTTCCTGTGGTGATCTATCCATTTTTATAAAAAAAATAGGAAGTGACATTCATTATATAGAACTCCAATATCATGGAATACTTGAGGATGTGGTAATATGTGTAAAGATTTTCACAACAGAACTTGACCTGCTTGGAGTAACATTTTCTTTTGTACTCTTCTTAGAATCATTAAGATAGACAAATGGAGAAATATTGGACCATTTCCTATATTTCAAACATTTGAAATTTGTTAATTTGAGCGTGGTTTAATCATTCAGCTGTAGCTTTTATCCACACTTCCATAAATATTAACATGTCCTTGTTGTATTGTTTTTCTTTTTTTCATTACAGTCGCATCTTGGTGGCCTGGTTTTCAAAAAATTTGGTAGCAATCAAACTGCTCTTCTTGACTTGGCATTTCCGATAATGATCCGTTATAAACTTGTTAGTAACATATAATCGTTTTAGTCTTTTCTTTCCAAGCGTTTCTTTCATCAAGATAGTATGATGCATATTGGTAAATTCTTAGTAAAAATTATTGCTTTTTCTTCTTTGTAGGATTGGTTGTTTGAAACAAGACATGGATCAGAATTACGTGTGAGGAAAAAGTATGTCACTATTATTACATTTATTGTTCATCATCATGTGTACGAAGGGTAGGGTTGGAATCATTTGATGTGCATATAGCTTACTTTGATGTTTATGTTTGTATTTTCAACTGTTAATATAAAAGAAATATCTCCGTTTAGATCCAACTACCAATAATCTCTTTTCTGTAGTAGTGTATCATGTATATTCTCTTGGAAAAGGGTAAATGTCTTTACATTTGTCATTCTATATTGTTATTTGAAATTTGTGTATTATCAGGAGAAACTGCAGAATGAAGTAGGCATCTCTTCATTGTTTTTGAACTTCATACTTCATAGATCTTGAAGATGTTATTCCTGTTTTTAAGTGATTTTAACTATCACGGAATCATCCTTGAATATATTTATATATTTGCAGGGATTTGAGTTGGTTTTTCCAGACAAAGCAATTATGGAACATATTGTAATTCCTGCAATTGAGGCTCTAAACACAAAAGACATAGAAGTGGCAAGGAATTTACTAATAATTGCACTTCAAGTTCTTCTGGTGAAGGCTGTCAACTCTGTCATCCTTGCCTGTGATGATATAAAGGATATTTTGCTATCACATTTTTGAAAATAATGTGATATGGCTCATCACATTTTTCATTTAGACATCATGAGTTCATTGAAAGATAGAACCAAGCTCATCAAGCGATATAATAGATCAATGGGGAAAAAGTGTTTGTTGTTATTTGAATAAAGGATGTAAAAACATGAAAAACATAAACAAGAAAACAACTTGTTAAAAATCTGCACTGCTGTGAAATTTACTACTGTTTGTTTGAATACCCAAAATTTAAGGAGAAACAGATTAGGAAAAGTCTACAACTCGAATAGCTCTCGCCCTTGATTTTGACTGCAAGTACTTGATTATTTTCACCCAGGTCTACATTATATCTTGCTAATAGCCACTAGAACAACATCATTTTGACTGCAAGTAATAAATTTGCTAGAACATCTAATTTGTGCATTATAGGTTCTTGCTTTCAATGGTAAACCTGTGAAGAACCTCAAAAGCTTAGCTAACATGGTCGAAAGTGGTGACGATGAGTTTAATACAAAAGGTAGGAGGTAGATTTTAAAAGGATTAGAATGAAAGATAGAATAGATCAAGAGTTAAAAAATTGCATTGCATTGACTTCTCAGCTCTTGGAAGTTTTGATTAAATGATATTAGTAGTTGGTTAGGTGGATTTGATGACTTTCTCTATCCCTCGTTGTACTCTACTTGTTGAAAATTTTATATTATATACATTTATGTAATTTGATTTAGGTAATTAATAAACTTACTATGTTATGTAAAATGCAATGAATGTAAATTTATTCAATTTATTGACTTACTATGTTGTTGACTGGAGTATATATACTATTTTTGGACTGCAAAACAGGTGCAAATACAGGTGTTATATATGGGATAATAAATTTTAAATTTTTTTTAAAAAAATTACAAATTTTTCTTGACAGTGATGAAACGTCAAGAATAATGAAATCTTGACAGTAGAAAACTGTCAAAATTAAACTTTTTCTTACTCTTGACACTGGATTACTTGACAGTGAAAAACTGTCAAGTAAAGCTTTGTTCTTGACAGTGGATAGTTGTCAAGTAAATTCTTATTCTTTACAGTTTTACATTGTCAAGAAAAAATTGCTTATTCTTGACATTGGATTACTTGACGGATTTAAAACCAGTGTAAACTTTAAATTTCGGATAGGAGCAAATGCAATCTACTAATTAACATCTAATATATACTCTATATTAACTTCAAACTTCAAACAAACCCTCCCCCACAACACCAACCCAAGACATAATGTAAATCAACCATTATAACATCATTCTTAATCTTGTCAAAAAATTACAAAGAAACTT
>JBBPDJ010000021.1:2828883-2843381 GCA_037974625.1 Cucumis cinereus
AGTCGTTGTATCCTGCTGAGACGATCGTTGTAGTCTGCTTGCAAACCCGTGCAGAGCGAATAATTGTCTTCAGGACAGCGCTTATCAGAAGTGTGCCTCGACTACGGTTTGAATAAGCAAATTTTATGTTCCTTCAAGTATTTGATTATTTATGTATCTAAGCCTTATTATATCAATTTGCTTACCAGTATTTGTTTCCAATTGAGGTGTAATCTGTTTGCTAGTGTATTCAGTTCATAATATATTTAAAATTTCCCCAACAAATAGCAAATACAAGATTCTAGAAGGTGTAACAAATACAGTATCTTAGAAGTGTAACAAATACATATCTTAGAAGTGTAACAAATACAGTATCCTAGGAAGTGTAGCAAATACAGTATCGTAGGAAGTGTAGCAAATACAGTATCCTAGGAAGTGTAGCAAATACAGTATCCTAGGAAGTGTAGCAAATACAGTATCCTAGAAAGTGTAGCAAATACAGTATCCTAGAAAGTGTAACAAATACAGCATCCTAGAAAGTGTAACAAATACAACATCCTAGAAAGTGTAACAAATACAGCATCCTAGAAAAGTGTAACAAATACAACATCCTAGAAAGTGTAACAAATACAGTATCTTATGTGTGCATATCGACTAAAAAAACAAATACCTAAAAAATAATGTGCATATCGACTAATGCATACCGACTAGAAAAACAAATACCTAAAAAATAACATGCATATGGACTAAACAAATACCTTGTATTTGCATACCTTGTATTTGTTCATAGAACAAAGACCATTTTACTTTGTTCATAGAACATACATACCTTGTATTTGTTCCCCACAGCCTCACCATCTTTGTCACTTTACTCTGTTCATAGAACACACACAAAAAAACTTCACAATTTCATCAATGGCGAAAATAATGGGTCACAATTTTTTTCCCATCTTCTTCATCGCATTCCTTCATCTACTTTATTTTTCTTCACCAAAACTCCAGGTCTCATCGCTGCTGCCATAGTCAATTCTTCACTCTCCTTCATTCTTTCTTCTTACTATTTTGGGTATGTAGTGAACAATTTTTAAATTCTGGGTTTGCATAATGGCGAGGTGTTGATTGGGAGTCTGTGAACGAATTTTGGCGCGCTCAATGGTCGTCACGTTCTGCTCCAGAACCTTCTCGTTCCCGCTGCAAAGAAAGTCACCGAGAGGTTGAGAATCACACCGAAAAATCATCACCCACTCTCGAAAATCAGAATCTTCTGAAACATGCCTGCGGATCTCTTATGTGTGATCGTGGTTGTCGACGACAGGTCTTTAGCAAGCTTCCTCGAAAATTCATCTGACTCGTCGGATTCACTAAGGACGCCTCGATTCGCACTGTTCAAATTCGAGAAATAGTAGTATGTCCTCTGACCATGGGACCCCAAGATCGAGCGGTGGAGCTTCTGCCTTTGGACGGTCTAATGCTATTAAGAAAACTTCCTTTGCAAATCTCGTGGAAGGAAAAAGGAATAAATTTAAATATAGAAAAAAAATATTTTAAAAAACAAATCTATAACTATTTTACCTATAAATACGAAAATCTAATTTAACAAATTAGGAATGAAAGATTACATTTGAGGGTATTTTCGAAATAGTTGATTTGCCACAATTCTGAAAATTTATTGATTTGCCATAAATCTTATTTCTCACATCTTTTCCATTTTCTCCAATTCCCCTTATACAAACTTGAGTCAAAGAAGATAATGGAACCCAAGTCCAGGTCCAATAAGCAAAATAAGCGCTAGTCTAAAAAACAAAATAAACTTAAGTTCAAGTCCAAACATAAACAAAATGAGCCGAAACCCAAGTCCAACAAGCAAATGGACACAAGCTCTTCTAAAACCCATGAAAATTCTATATAAATAGAAGCATTGTCATTCATTTGAAAAGAATTGGAGAAGAACAGAGAATTGAAGCTTTGAAGAATTGAAGACTCAACCTCTAAAGCTCTCCAAACGTGAAAGTTCTTACCAACCAAGAGATCTCCACATTCTGAAAATTGAAAACTTTGAAGATTAACCTTCATTGAGTTCCAGAAGATTGAAGCTCGAATTGATTTATATTCACAACTTTCTAATGCTCGAATAACTAGAAGTTCTAAGTTTTACTTTATATTAGAGAGAAAGATCTACTACATTATATTGAAATCAATACAAAGTTCAAATTTCACGAATTAAATTTTGTCAGAAATCTCGTGTGGACAATCACACATACACAAGTTTCAGCTAATTATCTAAAAATAGTTTATACTAATTATCAAAAAATATCTACAAGATTTAAACCAAATCTAAATTAGTTTAACAGATAAGGTGAATGGAAGGACTTCACTAACCAATTCATCACTTTTGAAATTCAAAGTAAAAACATACAATATAATTTAACAAACGTGTAGTATAATAATAATAATAATAATAATGTTGTGAAAACGAAGTACAACGAGAACACGGATATCGAGAAAATAATATTAAAATAAAATAACAAATAAAGAAAATAAAAGAAAATAAAGAAAAAGGAATTTCTTCAAATTTTCAAATTCTTCCACTTTCTCCAACTTATTTGGATTTCTCTTCGATGTATGTCTCTAACAAATGTCATATTTATAGGCAATCTGGCATGCATGAGGTGGCTTACATGGACACTAACCATGAGGGAATAGATGACACATACTAAACATATATGTTAATGGAAAAATGCCACATGACATTTTGAATATATTATTATATGGGACATCTATATTATTTGCAATATTTATAATATATTAGTATTATTGTTGTTATTATTTTAAAATCATAAAACAATTGAATATAGTAATAAATTATTATTTTCAATACAAATACACAAAGTATTGATATAATAATTTTAATTACTCAGTGGATTTGATTAAAATCTAAAATACCTTTCATTGAGATAATGCTAAGACATATCATCCATTTGCTGCCGCCTATCTCCATCTCCATCCAACACCAATTATTTCATCTCCTTCATAGCTTTGTTCTCGATATTAGCGTTGATGCAGAAATTTCATATGCAAAAAATTGCAAGGATTGTCTTCAGTGTCCAAGGGACGCCATGTGAAATACTCTGCACCCTTTCCTTACCTTAAAATTGATCCATGCCAAAAAGGTAAAAATATCAATTAAATGAACTTTTAATTTTAATTTACAAAATCAAAATTTTCATAAACTCTAATTTAGATATTTTCTATCCACATCTTCTTTATGATGGCAGAAAAGAATACAATCTTGAAAATTTAAGAAATTAAATTTACAACTATTGAAACACAATTGAAATTGAAAACTACCTGGATTAAGGCACTCCAATGTCACTGTCCATTGCACTAACTTATTTGATACTCCAATTCAAAGATGCAACAATCCTTGAGGAGATTTAGTGTAGCAACTAAAATCTCCTACTCCAAAACCTACACGTTCTCCACTAAAATTATGAGAGATATACCTGTCAAATCTCACTCCCTATTAAATAGGAAATCTAAACTGACTCTTTAAATAATTATAAAAATAATACTTAGATCTTTTAAAATGTTAAAAACATCCAACAGAGACAACCAATACAAGAAAATTTTCAAGTAAATAATGTGATAACAATGATTGTTATCTTACAGTAACAATAAGACGGTGTTTGGTGACATGTAATAAAATGAGATTGTAATATAATGTAATCCAAAATTTATGTTTGAATTGAGCGTTTTCAACTCGATTTGTAATACAAAACTCATTCCATTTTTATTGTTTTCAATCCTACCATTTTGATGCTCCACCATCTTATTTTCATTTCATTTTTTATTACTCACGATTTTCAACACACCTCTTATTTCCACTTTCTAATAATATTTCTAATTATATTCTAGCTCTCCATACATTGCTTAAATGTGACATATTCATAATTATAAGTAAATGTGATCAATGAAAATCCAATTACATACGTAATTGAAGCCATCGTGATTGATTCATCAACTAAATCTCATTATGATTACATTAATTTATTATGGATTGGTAAACATAACCTAATTTAAAAGAGGATTATAAATGGATACACTCATTAATGAAAGATTTTAGTTGGTACAGTTCCAAAAATTTAGGTATAAATTAATATTTAGCCAAACTAAAATAAAAAAAAGACACCAAAAAGTACACAACATATGAAATTATATTTTAACCAAAATAAAATAAAATATTTGGGGTAATAATAATCAACGGTGAGCACTTAGGCAACGCATCGTTTTGATTTTTGAAGGAAATAAAAAGTCAGCAAAAATAAATTAAAAAGAAGCGCAGACAATTATTACCAGGTATTTTGAAACATGCGGTGACGGGTGTTGTATTACCGACTTAAAAACAAAAGAGAAAAAAAAAATTAGGAAATATGAAAAGACAAAACAGACCCTATACGGTGCATTGGTATATAATGAAGCAAAATACAATGAGGGCTTCTCCATCCTTCTACGAACACTGCAAACCCTAGCCTTCAGATCCGATCGCCACCTCATTCCTCCATGGCCAGCTTTGACGAAGCCCCTCCCGGCAATTCCAAAGCTGGAGAGAAGATCTTCAAGACCAAATGCGCTCAGTGCCACACTGTTGACAAAGGGGCTGGCCACAAGCAAGGTCTCTCTCTCTCGCTTTCTCTGTTACCCTTTCTTATTCACATCTTTGGATTACTCGCGATTCCATTTCATAGCCTACAGATCTTTCCGTTCCCTTTAGGAATCTGAATGTATTCAACCGTCTTCGGGGATTGTTATGATGATTGATGCTAGTGCTGAACCGATCTGATTGGTTTCTATCTTTTTTTTTTTTTTAATCAATGGGGTCTAGGAAGCTAATAGTTGGTTTTGCCTTTCATGAATAATTTCCGTGGATTCCTTGTCCTTGTTTTGCGAAAAGGAAACCCCCCAAAGCCGTACGTTATCATCGTTTTTTTCCTTTTTGGAAAATCGATTTGATCAAATGATTTCTAAAGAATAGTCACAGATATATGCTATTATTACGGTAATTGCAAATATATCATGAGATTTCGACCAAAAAAAGGTTAAAAATTAAAATTTGAACTTGTTAGTCATGCATGAACTTGGTAAATCATAAAGATAGTATGTTTTTTATTTGGTACGATAGGCATTTGTCAACGTGAGTTGTGTTTGAGGTTTAACAACCAATTGTACATTAATCTGTATTGTTATTATTATTATTATTATCTTTTTTGTTATTTTTGCCATTGTTTTTTAAGCTGCTGTTACTCGTATTTAAGTAGACACTTAGACGAGCATCTTAAATTGGAATCGTGCAGGTCCCAACTTGAATGGGCTATTTGGACGGCAATCTGGTACAACTCCTGGATACTCTTACTCTGCTGCCAACAAGAATATGGCTGTGATATGGGAAGAAAAGACGTTGTATGATTACTTGCTTAACCCCAAGAAGGTAAATACTGCCTATATCTTAACACTTTTAAACTCATATTATATGGTCTGAAGTTAATCTATTTACCTGAGTTGTTCTCCAGATGTTTTATTTGCGAATTAAGTGATATTAATTATGAATGCACACCTAGTAGGCATTATCATGTTCTATACGTGCAGTCAGTAGCCTTGTTCTTCATAATACTTCTACAGTTTGTGCAAAAACTGGTGCAATATTTTAGGTACTTCGATCAGACATGTTCATCTTTTAACATCTTCCCCTCTAGACCTGCATTTATTTATTCGTTTTTTCTTTCGACAATTCAAGTGCACTTTTCCTATTTTAATAGTCAGAAGTTTGGAAGATTGGCCTACCACTTCATGTATCACAATCCTCCCTTCATTTGGAGTAAGATAATAAAGCATGTTAATAGTTTAGTGTTTGGCACATTATTTTCCACGATTTATTGCTTGGTAAGTCTCATTTAATGGAATATCTTACCGTAATATCCTACTATTTTTTTAGTCTTCTATGCTTTTGGGACCACATTTGTATCAAAATAACCTAATCGTGAACCTGGCATTTGGGCATTAGTTGTGCGTCCTCTTTTGATCTCTTGGCTTCTTTTTGTGTCGATAAGGAGGGTTTTACCTAATACCTTACTTAGGGTTTCCATTAAATCCTCGTATACCCTCAAGTTGGTTTGTGGAAATTTTTTGCCGCTCTCGTTTTCATGGACATACATAACTACAGAGGAAGTTTGAACACTCTTATCTGTTCTCAGTTTGGCATGAAAGATATTCATAGTTAATATAGAAAGTCAAATTCTCTCGGTAGGAAAATTTTCATTCCTTGAAGGTCGTCCTTTTGAAGAGTGGGAAGGTTTTATGATTTCAACATGTGATGGTTTCTTACTGCCTCTTATGACTCAAAAGGAAAGGAACAAAGTGTTGTTTATAAGGAAGAAAACCCCAACGTTTGACACTTGGTTTTGTTTTTGTATTTGTTAATCTTGCGTTTGGACAGCGAATATTTTCCACTTCCCCACACCCAGGAAAAAAAATAAAATGGTAGAAAAAAGGAGCTTCTGGCCTTCTGAGAATACCAGTTGAAATTTCAGAAGGAACCCTCAAACTTTCTCATCCAATCTGTTTTACAAATTCTCCATGCATCATTTTATAAGTATGAAGAATTCTTTTACCATAAACTTCAATTGCGAACCAATTATTGGCGATCACAAAGGAAGAGTGTAAGTGCAGGCACGTTTTTTGTAACCTATCTTTCTACTGTTAGTCCTTGTTCATCATCATTTCTCCACAGAAATGTCCCGAACTGACATTCTGGCATTCTTTGAGGTTCTAATTCTTTTACTTTTTACTAGCATCCTCGTGATTGGTATGGTTTTGATGAACGCCTAGTTATTAGTCAATTGTGGCATTCTTTAAGGTTCTAATTCTTTTACTGACACATCCCCATGTTTAGGATCTCTACTAGTATCCTTATGATAGCCATGGTTTTGATGAAGGCCGGTTATTAGTCAGAGGAGCGTGATGTATAAAGATGTGTCATGTGTGCATTGACATGTTATCTCATTTTTTATTGGATTTGTTTTGCCAATGATCAGTTTTTCTTCTGAGCTCTCTGAAGATTTACATTTTAGTTGCCTACTAAGATATTCTAACAAAATTTTGGGTGTATGTTGAAACAGTATATTCCTGGAACGAAGATGGTTTTCCCAGGTCTGAAGAAACCGCAGGATCGAGCCGACCTTATTGCTTATCTGAAGGAATCAACTGCTTAAAAGAGATATATATGATGCGTCTGCCAATCTAGAATTTTTTGAGACTTTTCCCCCCTCATTAAATAAGAACATTGAAAAAAAATTAGATGAAACATACAAAGTAATTGTGTCAAAAAAGATTTGTCTTGTGAAAACCACAAGAGAGTTCCTTTTCTTTTCATTAATTTCTTATTTTGAAGAGTTAATCCATTTGTAGTTTACATTATTATTGTTTGGTGTGAACATAACTGCTACAATTTTTTTTGGCCAAGCCGGTTATGGCAATTTATTTTTCATAATAAATATCACACTTGTTACAGCTTATCAATTTATCAATGCTTACCTACGTATAGGTTTATTAACCATATAAGTTTCTCCACTGAAGATTTAATATAATTTCATGTGTTAATATGTGTTGTTTCTCATTTTGTTCAAAATTTATTTCAATCGAGTTTTGTTGATGCCTGATTTCTCCCGGAACAATTTTGGAAGTGGACATAATGTTTTAGTTTGCAGGTTTTCGTTAGATTGAGATAAATACAAATAGTTCACATTGACACTTCAAATCCCATGTCCATGGATTGACTTTGTTTTTCAAAAGGAAACTAATTTTTATTTTAACTCTTATAAATATTGTTTGAAAGAGAGTTTAAAGGTCAAATACTCCAAAATAGACATCTCTTCTCCTACTTTTACCATTTAGCTACTCTTAGCTTCTGAAAGTTTTATACTTCCAATGGAGTTGGAGAATTTTTATCCTAAAATCTATCAAGAGTATGGCAGCCACTGGTTTTTCTGCTTCTCAATTCTTAACAAACAAACTTGCTAGATAGCTATTTCCTTTTCTTATTTCTAAAATTTAAGTTGAATAGGTAAATTTTGAAGAACTACAAAAAAAAAAAAAAAAAAAAAAAAAAAAAGAATCTTTAAGTTTTCTTTCTATTATTTTTGTTTTAATTTTATTTTGCTTTGTTGACAATTAATTTAATGCTTCAGCGTTGCTTGTTGTTAAGGAGGTGCTTCCAACTTATTCTTCATCTTTTTAGGTCGAGGCATCAATTCCTACGGTGTGCATTTTTTTTTTTTTTTATAAAAAAGATTCCTTTATTTGTATTTCTTAATTTTTGATTTATATATTATTTTAATTTTGGATTTTAAAAAATTCTTCATATGTTATTTAATTTTAAAGTTCAAACTTTGTTAAATTCAATCTTTTTAATGAAACGTTCTTTTTTTTATTACTTTTTAAAGTTTTATTTGTGTTTCTTTCTTTTCCATTTATATAGTAGCTTAATTTTGACTTTAAAAAATTCTTTATATATTTTTTAATTTTATGTTTATAAATCAATTTTTTAAATTTTTAAAATTTAGAACTTTGCAATATGCATGTAAGACCAGTTACGATTTTATAATATATAAATTTTTATCACTAAAATATTGATTTAGTTTCACTCTAATATATTTTTAAAATTTTTAGTACGGAGTAGTATAATTGAGTTAGGTGTGAGTTGAAATAATTAAAGATATTGTTATTGTTTTAGTCAAAGTAATTTAAAATGCCTGACATGAGAGATAAAATTGTCGATCATCCAAACATTTGAAGGTTAGATACAATTTTGTTATTGTTTTTAGTTGTGCACTGAAACTTAATTGTATTAGATGTGGTAAACTTTTTATAATTTTCTTTTAATATTTAATGATGACATATATTTTTTCATATTATATTATTAAAAAAACCAAGGAACAAGAAATAGTTGTTAAACAAGTTTATGTTTTTGTTTCTTTTCTTCAAGATACATGAAACAAAAATAATTATCAAACATATACATGTTTCTAGTTGTTATAAAATAAGAAATAAGAAATAGAGGAGATGAAACAGAAAATAGAAAATGAAACGGGTCTTTAATTTGTTGTTGAATGTAGAAAAGTGTTGAATTGATTTAAGAAGTTGCATGGTACCCTTAATTTGGGTGAAGGAGTTGTTAGTAAAAAAATATTTAGATCCACATTGAATTTTTGTTCCGGTTTATTATTGGCTTTTTCTAAGACATCATTTGATTTGTCTCCAAATAACATGGTGATTTAAGTTATAGTTCTTGTATTTGACCATTTATCTTACCCTTTTAATATTTTAGAATAGGTGTGACAAAACCCTTTTCCTTTGAGTCTATAGGAGATTAGATTTAATAGATATGACAGTATCCTTCTCCTTGGGTCTATTCAAAGGAGGCTCGGTTTAGTTATGTGGTTAGATAGTTTAGGTGTGCAACCCCCACCTTTTCCCTTTGGGTCTGTTTAAAGGGATCGATGTCTTCATTTTCTCTCATTATTCATAATTAATAAAATTCCTACTCCACCATTCTTCCAACATTTCTTCAAGGTTTGTCCAAGACTCTTTAGTCTTCACCAATTGGTATTAGAACGAATCTCGAGAAGGGACCTTGATTAAGCAATGTAGAAACCACTGTCCACGACATCACAGATTACATGATTGCTATGCAAACTTCCATGGCAGGGCTACAAAAAGGTATAACCCACTGTTTTAGCAACAAAACCTTTTTGAACATCACAAAAGTATGGAAATCGAGACTGTTATCAAGATTAAGAACATGACTTCAAAATGAAGATTGATATACCCACATACAATGGCAAGATGAATATCAAAATCTTTTTAGATGAGTTGAGAAACGTGGAAAATTTCTTTGACAATATGCGCACCATAGAACACAAAAAGGTGAAACTTAAAAGTGGCACATCGGCATGGTCGAATCAAATTCAAGGCAATCGACGTTTCTATGCCAAAAAACATATCACTAGTTGGCCTAAGATGTTGAAACTCATGAGGAAGCACTTCTTACCAGCTAACCACGAGCAACTTTTTCACAACCAATTTAAATATTGTAACCAACGAGATCGATCAATTGAAGACTACACAGAAGAATTCCATCATTAAGTGCTAGAAACAACTTAGCCGAGAGTGATAGTCAACAAGTGACTCGTTTCATTGATGGGTTGCAGCAAGACATCAAAGAAGAGGTGCATCTTCAACCACTTTCTTGCTTGACAGAGGTAGTGTTTATAGCCTCCACAATTGAAGAAGATGAGGCCCTAAAACAGATACGGTGGATTGGCCGAAGGGGAAATTGGAATAAAAATTCAGCAATAAACAAAAATTACATGGCCGAAACTTCCAAAGGGTAAACCAACGATGCTTCTACAAAAAAAGGAAAAGAAGTTGAATCTAAGGGAAGTTCTTCTCCTTTCTTTAAAATAATAATCCTTACAATAGACCTACTCTTGGAGAATGTTAATCTTGGAAAATGTTATAGGTATGATCAAACGAGGCACCCTTCTAACGATTGCCCTTAAATGAAGACATCAATGTGACTCAACCTGATGATGGATAAGCTCTTTTGTACGTGGTTCAAAAGATCCTCCTCACCCCGGTCACTGAAACAAATGCTCAAGGGATGCATTGTTTCGCACTCGTTCCGCTGTCAATGGGAAAATTTGCAAACAACATTATTGATAGCGGAAGTCTGGAGAACATGGTGCCCAAGAAACTTGTCCAACACCTCAAATTGAAGGTGAACATACATCCTAGCTCATACAAAGTGGAATGTATCAAGAAGGGTGGATAGGTCTTGATTAACGAAATTTGCACGGTTTCCACTGCTCATTGGCACTCACTACAAGAATCAAGTAATATGCGATGTCCTCAAAATGGACACATGCCACATCTTACCTTGAAGCTCATGGCAGTATGATAACCACACTATACCTAAGGAAAATGCTAACACTTATGAGTTTGAATGGATAGGAAAAAAGGTGGTCCTTTTGCCTATTGATTCAAAATTAACAATGCGAGTAAAATGGCTTCCAAGGACAAGTTAAAGGCTAACTTGTTTTCTGTTGTGTCTTACAAGCAAGCTTGAACAAAGACACATACACTTACATTAGTCTTATTTGTTCATGAAAAAGCAGAGGTTTTACTCCAAGCCCCTGTAGACAGCAGGGTGCAAGATATCTTAAATCAATTTCCAAAGATAACAAAGGTTCTTAATGACCTACATTGGATAAGGCTTATACGATTATTCTCAAATTAATTTGAGAAAATTTAAAATACCAATACATTGAAAAAGTTTTACACAAACATTTTATTTAATAAAATTAAAATTTAAGGCTAAGCATGCTTTTCCAAAATAAAATTCAGAGAGAAGAGAAACTCACTCTCATTGTTGACTTTGAATTCTACAAAACTCCAGAGTTGTAGTCACCACCACTTAGAACCTCCTTTATTCTTGGATCAATGGATCAATGAAGGTTTGACTTGAGGAAACCAATTGAGATTTATTTTTGGAAATATTGGAGAGAAATTGAGAGATAGTGAGTGAAAAAAAAACTTTGTTTGCAGACCTTCTGCAAAATTTTATTTTTCATTCACATATGCAGAATCGTGCTGCTTCCCTTTGTCCAGGATGAACAAGGGAGGTTAGAAAGATTGGGAAAGCGTGGGAACATTCCACGTTTCTAAAAAATAACTTTTGTAAGTAAGTTATTTAATTTAAATTAAATTAAATTAAAATTAAAATAATCAATTAATTAACAAATTAATTAAATTAAAAATTAATTAGATCATAATTAATCAATATTACATTTAAATCATATTTAAATAAATATCTCTCACATAACCTATATAGTTTTAATTTAATTAATTTAATTTAATATAATTAAACTAAACTATTGGTTAATTCTGCAATTAATTAATTTCTAAATTAAATATCTTATATTTAATTTAATCCACATTTGAATCACACTCAAATATTAAATTCTCTCATAACCTATAGTTTTAATGTGTATCATATACGCATTAAGTTTAATTTATAGTTCTAATATGAATTTAATTCACATTCAATAATATTTGAACTCATTCAAATATTTTATTCTCTCATTAATTAATTTTGAATCACATCAAAAATAAAATTTATATTATAAAGTTTAATTAAAATATAAATCTTATATTATAATGTATCACCTTACATTATATTAATTTCCTAAGTTAATATGAACATTTTAAATTATATCCAAGATATATTAACCTCATTACCCTTTATAAGTTAGGAAGGGGACCTCATGAAGCTACAGATCAGAAGCTACAACGATATGAGATTAATTGACTAAACTCATTAATCACATTTCTCAATATTCGTTAACTGTGTGTACACTACACTAAACACTCACAAACTGAACTCTTCTCACTGTAGATATATTTTTGTGTCCAAGAATGTAAACCAATAACAACAAGTTAGTCCTTCACAAGTGTTCGTAATCCTAACTGGGTCAAATTACCATTTTACCCCTAGCTTACTTCTTAGTCCTTAAATACCAGTGCTCCTCTAATGAACAACTTACTTATGGTCCAACCAATAAACAAAAATCCCTCTCGTGCCATAGAGAGGGTAGGGCCCTTTAATCAAGTTCCGAAGACACCAATTAAGAAAACACTCATCTACTTACCCTAAAGTCGGGAAGGAGTGAATTCCATCTTGTGTGATTATGTTTCTAGCTCTCCACTCGGTAATGTTCCCAAAATAGTAGGCTTATTGAGTCGGTAATCTGGTCACTCTCATCCATACAAATCAAAAGACAATTCCTCGTGAACAGGAGTTCATAGTACACTCAAGATTTAGACTAAGCTGCCTAGGTCATCCTATTTGAAATAACCTAACTAGGACTCAATGGGGTTAGATCTAGTGGTTACTATTTCGTGGTTCAATTTTATGCAAACTCATTGCATAGGATACCCCCACACGAGTGTCACCTACACGAACATGTTGGATCATTGTGTTTGTATCAAATACAAAGTGGGTCGTATCCATAGTGTTACAAAGATAAGGTACCCAACCTTATGCTTATACTATAGACCCTTTAAGTTGTATCTCGAAGATTAATCCCTGTTTGTCTCCACATATAGTTCAAGACTTATAATACAACTTGGGATGTTAGTTTATTGAATTTGGGTTAATTAGATAAAAAATAATCAATAAATTGTTATTGAAATTGAAATAATAACTCTCTATTAATAATGGTCAATGGATTACATTTACTATCTAGGAGTTTAGGACATAAAACCCAACAAACTCCTACATGGACTAAAACTCTAGTCTAGTGTGGTATTCTATGGGATGTACAAAATAAAGTAATCCACAAATATCGAAAATGGTAAAATGTACAAGTATATTACATAGAACACACATATACAAATACAATAAACTAGGACATCATACCCATTACACATCTTTCACTTGCACTAGATTACCTAATGTACATATCTCGTAGACCTAGACTCTCTAGATGACCCTCAAACACTTTAACCGTGAGAGTCTTCGTAAATTGATCAGCAATGTTGTGCTTCGAAGTGATCTTGGTGACTATCACATTCCCTCGTTGCACAATCTTCCAAATCAAATGATACTTCCTCTCTATGTGTTTTCCTCGTCTGTGGCTGCGAGACTCTTTAGAATTGGCTACTGCCCCATTGTTGTCACAGTATAGAGTGATGAACAATTTCATGTTTGGAATAACTTCCAAATTATACAGGAACTTCCTGAGCCAAACTGCTTCTTTTGTTGCTTCGTAAGCAACGACGTATTCAGCCTCCATAGTGGAGTCTGCTATGTATCCTTGTTTGATGCTACACCACACTACAACTCTTCCATTTAGGATGAACACTGATCCTGATGTGGATTTCCTAGAATCCTTGTCAGTTTGGAAATCAAAGTCAGTGTATCCTATAAGAATCAAATCCTTAGCACCATACACAAGCATGTAGTCTCTCGTTCTCCTTAGATACTTGAGGATAACTTTTATCGTCGTCCAATGGTCTAATCCTGGATTGGACTGCTAAGTCCTGACTATTCCCACAACATAACAAATGTCTGGCCTAGTGCAAAGCATATCATAAATTAAGCTGTCCACAGTTGAGGAATAGGGAACACGTCTCATATCCTCAACTTCTTGAGGTGTCTTAGGACACTGTTCCTTAGACAAGTGTGTTGGGTTTTATGTCCTAAAACTCGTAGATAGTAAATGTAAACTGTTGACCGTTATTAATAAACAGTTATTATTTCAATTTCAATGAATAATAATTGATTATTTTTGTCTAATTAACCCAAATTCAATAAACTAACATCCTAAGCTGTTTTATGAGTCTTGAATAGTATGTGGAGACATATAGGGATCAATGTTCGAGATACAACTTAAAGGGTCTATAGT
>JBBPDJ010000021.1:2843481-2868964 GCA_037974625.1 Cucumis cinereus
CATTGTCTTGTTCTTCATTTCAAAACCTATTTCTAAAAGAGTTGCTCTTAACCCATAAAAAGAGTCGTTTGTAACGGGTTGATTGTGATTCGAGGAAACGATTGAGTTTGCTCTTGAACTCGTAAAAAGAGCGGTGTAGCGGTTGTCTCTAATCCGTGGAAATAGTCAGTTCGAAGTTTTAGTGACATACCCAAGAGGAGCTTGGAAAGTGGATGTAGGCCGGTTGTGTCAAACCACTATAAAATTACCGGTGTTAATTTCTCTATCCCTCTCCTATTTAGTTTTGCAATTAATTTGTTGATACAGTTTATTGCGTAAAATTAATTGCTAAAATTTGTGCTTGAATTTGTGTATGTCACTATATAAGTCATTTTGATATGAATGCATTTGTATGAATTTCTTGTTTAAATTCCTTATTAGCAAAAAGTAATTAATTTGTTTAATTGGGATCATTTAGTTAAAAAATTTCATTAATTTGTAAAAACCCTATTCACCCCCTCTAGAGTTGCCATACCGATCCTACAAATTATATAATAAGATGAAAAGGAATAAAATGAGATTAAAAATACAAAAAATGATAAAATTCAAATGAAATATACCATTTGTTAAATGATAATATGTATAAAGTAACTAATAAAATCTTAATAAGAATCAAATATATTAATCTGAATTTAAAATAATAAAGAGTTAACAAGATAATGTAAAATTTAGGGGTGAAAATGTTTGGGTTTGGTTCGGTTTGACAGTCAAACAGAATCAAATCGATTTTGTTTTCAAAAAATTATATACGAAATCTTCGAGTTGAACTGAAACGAATCGTTTATGAATGGTTTGGTTCGGTTTTCAAATCGGTTTCATTTTTTTTCCTTTACTTTGATTTTTAACTGGAAGAAGAGGAAACTGAGATTTGAGAGGGGAAGGAAATGAAATCTTTCCTTTGATTTTTTTTTTTCTTTCTTTTATTTTAGTTTAAAAAAAGGAAGAAGATGAGATCTGAGAGGGTGAGGAGATCTAAAGAAGATGGTCGTCAGAGAAGATGAGATTTGAAAGAGAGAGGAAGAAGAGGAGAATAGGAAGTGTCAGATGAGATGGAAATGAGAGGGAGAGAAGAAGAGGAAATGGAACTTGAGAGGGAAAAAGAAGGAGCAGAGAAGAGGAGATGGTGAGAATTAAGAGGGAAAGAAGAAGAGGAGATGGTGAGAACTGAGAGGGAGAAGAGAAGAGTAGAGGAGTAGAGGAGAAGAGGAGGGGGAGAAGAGAAGGAGAAAAGGGGAGGGGGGCGGCTCACAGTGAAAACACTAAGAAATTTTTTATTTATTAAAAGCTGCATAAGTTAAATAAATAAATGTATATATATATATATATATATATATATATATATATATTTATTCATTAAAAGCGGTTCGGTTCAATTTTAAAAGTCCTTTTCATAATCGAAACCGAAACCGAATCGTTTAAATTTGGTTTAAGTAATTTGAACCCACATCAAATCGGTTTTTTAGATTTTAAGGATAAATCGGTTCGGTTCGGTTTGGTTTCTGCGGTGTCACTGTCTACCCCTAGTAAAATCTAAAGATCTAGTATAAATTAAAGTCAAAATGCTAATATACAAATTATATATTGATTCATTTTAAATATTTTTCGAAAAGTTATTATATCAAATCGAATATGATATTAAACTACCAATTCAAAATTCAAATTGGGCGAATAATCCGCCCTCTTTATCTCTTGAATCTGTTAGGTTGGAATCTCATGACCGACATTTTTCATTACACTGTATTTTTGTTTAGAATTGATAGACGGTAGAACAATTACACTATATTCGAAAATGGTATGATTGAAAAATTGAAAAAGTTTACCTTGAATGTAATCAACAAATTGTTGGAACGAAAAATCAAATAGAATATAAGCCTCAACAACACAATAATCGTGATATTGTGAATTTTCATTCCACGTACCATAAAAAGTAAATCTTAATTACTAGTTGTAGAGCCATAGCAAAATGAGAAAAAACCGAACTATTGGATAGCTAATTGTTTGTAGAAATACAAACTTTTCTGGAGATTGTTGTAATCTAAAATAATAAAAATCGTAATCATAATAATAACAAATATATTTGTTATCTAGAATAATAAAAATTGAAAAGAATGCGCTAATTTTGCTACTTGTTTGAACTTTAATTAATTAGCCGTTCATTATTAACTCTTGGAAAAGATATAACATGATTATATATTCTTTTAAAAACAACACAATTATTTGATAAATTTTACTTTTTCAATTTATTATTAACAGTTATTTTAATATGATAATTTAGAATCTACTTTTGAAAAGTGAGTAAATCAAATATTTTTGGTTAAATTAAATCAAATTTGATACAAAACTACTAATTCAAATTTCAAGACTAGACAAAATTACGTCACATTTTCCTCTAATTCGTTAGATTACAATGCAATAACGGATGGTTTTTTATGATTTTGACTATTTCAAAGGGGTTTATTATTGTGATGCTTCCTGCTCTTATGTCGTCTGGTGCGGGGATTGTACATGGTCTCATAGCTGACAATTCCATCTACACTGTATTTGCATAAAATACAAAGTAATCACAAAGTCAAATATCCCACCATATCAAGGTCAAATTAGGCATATAGTTGAAAATATGTGGCATGCGCTGTGCAAATGTTTTGCCATAAAACTTATTACATACGATTTTTGTCAAAAATCAAGGAGCCCCACGAAATTTGTCATTTTCTCCAATTCTCCTATTTTTTTTTTTTTTTTAAAAAAAGTCTAAACCATCAATAAAAAAAAAAGGTATAAAATAGTCCGAAAATATAATTCATCCAAAATTGCAAAAGTCCAACATACTCCCAAAACTTGTGAATGTGATGCTACAATGTTTCTTTTGAAATATTTTTAGAAACACTTTAATTAAAACACACAAATTACAAACACAACTTGTTTATTTTGAAAGATGGTTAGGTACATTTTAATTAAAGCACCCAATTACAAACATACCTTGGAGAAACATGCTCTTAAAAAGATGAAATTTGAAAAAACAACCTATCCATTTGTCTTCCCAAAAACCCTAATCCTTTACCACATCATTCACTTCTCATTGGAAGCATAACCAAACAATCTCTCCAACAAACTTTGAACACAAACAAAAACTTCTCCTTCTTTCATTTTCACTATACTGATTTTCCCTCCACCATTCTTCAATCTTAAAGGTTCAAACACTAATTCTACATTGTGAAGCTACTCCAACATCCCATCTTCAAACCAATCCTTCATCTTCAAGTTAATCCATCTCAAACCCTAAACCTTCCATCTTCAAACCAACCCTTCATCTTCAAGTTAATCCATCCTCAAACCCTAAACCTTCCATCTTCAAACCGACCCTTCATCTTCAAGCTACTCCATTCTTCAATAATCTTTTCAGTGTACACCAAAATCAAAATACGACGGAGTGACTGAACTTATTGTCTTTTTCGCTGAGAAACCTTTTGAAAAATAATCATCAATTCCTCTCCCCTCCCACCCAAGTGAGATCTTTTACGGTGATTGATCATTGGATTAAAGATTAGAGATTATCAAGGTGCATGTTTTCCTTCCTCTTTCTCTCTTTCTCTCCTTCTAGGGTTTATTTTCAACACTTGAATGAGAACCAGTTCTCCATCTCTTCATTCATATTGGAATAGATGAACCTTTGTCTTCTCTACTTTTTAAAGGATTAAAATCTCAAGGTCAAATTATTTGTGTAAACAAACTAACGCCATACAATTTTTTTTAAAAAATAATCAATTATCTCCACAATTAAATTGCCTGCAACATCCAAAATTAAAAGAATTAAAACTCAATAATTTAAGATAATTTTTTAAATTTATCTAAATTCAAGATAATTTATTTTTTAGGTTTTAATTATTTTTTTAATTATAATTAATGTAGCTAATGGTTGTTGTATTCTGTTTTATATTAACTCGAACTGTTATTATTTCTAACTATTATTAAAAATTATATCAACTCTCCTACATAGTCATTTGTAAAATTAATTACACTGTAACTATTATTAGAAACTCATCGAAGGACAATAGGTTAATAACTACATTATACACAATATAATTATAATAATGGCTATAGATCAATCCACTTTCTAAATTTGCCACAAAAAATGGCCAACACAAATACCATATCTATCTGCACTTTCATCAATCACATCCATATACAATCCTAAGCTATGTTGAACATTTTTATATTAATCAATTCCCCTTGGTCACATTCATATCCAAATAGCACTTTCATCCTTTTACATCATACCAAGAAAAATGAGCAATGAGAAACTTTGTCGTGCCATTGCAGTTCAACCCTCATCTCTTCATGTCAAACCCGTCCAGTGCAAGGTAGAATTAGCTAAAAGTAGCCAGAGTCCTTACTAAACCCCGTCCAAGACGCTATCTAAAGCGTTGAAAATTTTAGCAGATAATGTTTTATCAACGACACTAATTATAGTCCTTGACCCCTGGATTTCTATCAAACCTGTAGTTAGACCGTGTATGTGGATCACATGAACATTGTTCGACTCCGCATCAGACATTTCTTGCTGCAGAGAACCCTCAATGCCCATTTTTGATAACTCAGTCAGAAGTTTTTCCAAATTTGGCTGACCCCAATGTATTAATGGCCTCTCATACATGGCTACTTGCGTATTTTCAGGGAACAACTTCAACTTCCCACAATTTAATGAGAGTTCTCCTTTCAATCTTGTGATGTTTATATTTCCTTGATGCAACTTTCGCCAACAGAAACTCATAGCTGAGTCTGAAGCGATCTCTAACTCTGAACTGTCATTCAAGTTTGGTACACGTAAGGTTTTGCCTTCAGAGTACGAAAAGACCGTGAATGATTCTTTAACTGTATTGATCAACCGGCTCAAATTCTCAGGAAGCTACATCAAGTAAAACAAACAGGATGCAAATGTAGGTCCAGAAAATATATAAACTCAAGAATAATAGGAGATAATGCATAAAAAAATACACTACCACGACAACTTTTGGCTGCAGGACCTTCAGCAACGGTCGTACCTTCTCCAGCCTTCAAAATAGGATATACAAGCGCAAGATATGAAAACACTAACCAATAGAACTCAAGAATTTCAAACCATGAAGAAAACAAAGAGAAGATATTAGTTATGGTCTCGATTCATGCCAAGTGTCCTATTAGAAGCTCTCAACTCTACAGGAATTCTACAAACAATTGTTTGACAGATCCATGTTTTTTAATTGATGCAACATATTGAAGCAAAGGTCAAAGTGGAATACCAAACATGTTGAAGCAAATAAAACAACTCATTCTGTATGCGCACAAGAATAATGGACTAGAGAGAATGAGGAGAAAAATGAACCATACTTTATACCAGATTGGAATGAACATTGAAGGACCTTCATAGACATAGGCTTAAACGGTAAGAGAGCAAGCTCAACATCAAGTCCCTTCTGCATATTATGTGTGGGGTATTAACATCAAAGCCACTAAAGATACGTACTCTTGGAAGTAAAAGACAATAGAAAGTGCGTGGAATCATAAGCACCTCTAGAACAAGTAAAGAGCTAGGATCCCCACACCATCGTCGAAGCAAGTGGACCACCGGACCAAGTCGTAAGCTCCAGTGAGGACAAAATACAATGCATGGTTCCTGCCAGTTTATTCTACACAGAGTCCAATTCTCAAAGATTATAATGGTCCAACACAAAATTTACTAGTATAAGTTTATACTACTAAGCTGTTAACAATTATTTATAATAAACAGAAAAAGATTTGTACAAGATTTGTAAATAATCATTCACACCACATATTAAACCAGTTCACAATCCAACCTACTTGACTCTCTAATTCAATTCTGATAACCGGTAGGATATAAAAAGACTTCAAAGAAACATACTAGATAGCCCAACATTCCTAAGTCTTCATCTTACTTACTGCGGTTCTCAAAAAACTAAATGAAAATTGAACTACAACAATTGTAGAATTGAAAGTACATGTCACAGGAAGAAATTCATAGATTGTTCGTTGTCTTTGTGTATGAAGGTGAAAAGAAAGCATACAATAATTTGGGTGAATGAATGGCAGGAACGACATGAAGCTTTTTCTCTTTAAGGAGCTCGACAAATGTAAACATCGGCTCTCCAGAAAATAACTGCAACACCAACCATTACGTAAGAGTAACATTATACTACTCTAATTTGACTAACAGCTCCAAGTATATTAAAACAACTAAACAAACAAATTCAAACCTTTTGTTGTCTTTGCCTGCATAGCCATTCTGGTATAGCATTGGCAAATGTCAACAACTCCTCAGCCACAGAAGAAATAAAATATATAGGAACCTACACATTTTAATGGCATATTCTGTATGAAGAAAGGAATCAACAAATATATAAACTAAGCTTATGCGCTAGAGTTCTAATGATATATACCCTCTATATCCTCTAAGCTCTTACCTTCCTTCATGTCAATTATTCAAAGTTTGCTGAATCAGCTAACTGAGGATACCAGCTCTTGATGGATTTCTTAAAAATTAACAACTAACAAGATATGTGGAACTAGTTTTTTTTTAAAATACAAATAAACCAGGGTGGTTAGATGAATGGATTCCCATTGCAGACAACTATAGCTTAAATTTGAATTTTGAAGAGTACTGTTTAAATATAAAAAATAAAAATGGAAAAGAGTTTACTAACCTTCAGATTTGAATAATCTAATGAAGCTGATATCTGCTCTAGAAGTTGCAGGTTTACACCAAGTCGATTGATAGGAATAAGGACTGAACCACCAGATTCAACAGATTGGATAGCATAAGAACAGATAAAATAAAGTTTTTCTGATTCGTCCACTGTCTCAGCAGGATAACTCAATATATTAGCCAAAGTCTCCTCCTTACTACTATATAATACAAAAACATACCCTCAGGAAAAATATTTGATGAATTATCCAAGAGAGTGAGAAAAATACTATAGACTTTTAGTGCAAGATATAATTTCAAAGGCAGAAGCATAAAATACCCGAGAGGCAATATGTCGTTGTCTATAAGTGGTACTCTTGTATCATTCTCTACGTCATTCATAAGTTCCAGAGATGAGAAATCAGAATAAATAATTGTCTCCTTCTGAAGAGCAAGGTAATCAAAGTCCATTGCGTTGGACGAAAAAAAGATAGAACTTGAAATATATGCAATGTCTCTCTTGGGGCAATTAATAGTCCAGTTACAAGCGCCAATTTCAAGACCAGAGCTGAATGCCTTTATAACTATTGCACCATTATAGCACGTTTCTTCCCCATATCTAAGAGTTTCAACCTTCTGCATGCAATCCTTAACGTCAGCTGCACTGAGAAAGGGATCCTTCGTTACATCCAACAACATTTATGATTTATGAATAAAGAGTGACCACAAATCCATTGATTTTGAGTGGCGACTTCCTTACTTTAGTGTCTTTGGTAATTAACTTAAAAGTTCTATCAAAAGAATACATTGAAAAGCGACATACATATGATCAAAACCCAAGTTGAGAGAGTAGAAAGACACAAGTTTCATAAGACTCTCAAACTAAATTTAGGAAAGCAAAAGCAAACAATATCCAAGGAAAGGAATCTTCACTCCATAACAGAATGTAGAGCTTACAGAACTCTGAAACAATTCCCACAGCAGAGCAACAAGGGAAACATAACAACCCAATTAATAATGGAGGGCTTGTATTTCTGTTTGCCCTTGTATTCCTTTCATTTTTTCTCAATAAAGTTTATATCAAAGAGAGAGAGAGAGAGAGAGAGAGAGAGAGAGAGAGAGAGAGAGAGAGAGAGAGAGCCCAAACCTGATGGTTAGCAAAAGAGAGAGAGACAATGTAAACTCAATAACAAGGCCCCCGAAGGCTTTGGCTTCAAGGATTCCCACCAAAGGAAGGCCAAGATAATGTCAAGATAATTCTATGCAACAGAATAAACAAATGCAGTACACAAGAGTGCAAGTCATGACACCACAACTGCAAGCTTCCAAGTTTAAATCAAAGAAAATTCTTACGACAAAGATAGAGAAATGTTTCACAAACACCATCAAAGTAAAAGTATACCAGAACAAATTATAAATCAAAGAAAATTCTTTAATTTCCATTGTTCATGGACAAGATCCACAATGGTACGATATGAAAATGATTCTCAGTTATTAAAAAAAATAATAAAATAGATATTTGTCAACCAGAATAAACAGGCACCCACTACCCAGATCTTCATCTAATCACTTTTGTTTCTGTTTTTGTCTTTCCAGCTTGGTTTCAAAAGGCCTATGTAAAAGTATTCAAAGAAATACTAAATAACTATACCTGTACATGCGCATCCAACCGCCAAGATCTGCTCTATCCTGCCCAAAAGCCACTTCTCTTAGCTTATGATGAAGCAACTTTAGATCTTCCTGCCTCATCCACTGTGAGATAGCATCATCTTCAGATCCATAAAATTGTTTAAATTCCATATGCATTGCAATAAGGTCATCCATCATAATTTTTCCAAGCCTGGCAGTTGCTTCGGTTGCATATATCTAAGAAAAAGGCAATGAAAAGTATGTGAAATCAAGTTTTCACAACACCGTGAAACTTATCATGGCCACACAAGATCCAATGCAAAGAAATAGTATAATCTACCTTTGCAGAGAACCCCTTCTCTCGAGTCAAAAAGGGCAGTCCTAACATGCCCATTGGACTAGAAATCAAAACGATATTAGTGAAAGATGGGTTCCAGAGGCACAAGTTATTAATGATTTTGTAGCAAGGCTCCGCTTTTATCAAAGAACTCACATCAAGTGGGTTTTTAGTTTTCTCCTCAGACACATTTTCCAAATCGAGAATACCATGGCCCGGATGACTTGATAGTTCTTTATTTGAAAGAACATCCAAATCAAATGGAACAGGGGAGAAGATAGGGAGAGCTGAGAAGTCCACAGGGCAGTCAAATTGGATTCGAAACCCACAAACATTGAGCATATGACATGGTGGGAAATAAAAGCATCCACCTTTACTTAAACAAGTCTGAAATGGAAAAAGAAAAAAATTATTAGTTATTATAGAAGAAATTACTTTCCATGATTTCACACGTATAAAAGCATTGAACTAATATAGCAGATATTAAGAAGCAACTTACAAATTCCATGAGAATCAAGAGAAGTCAAACTTGTCCTTGATGCACCCACAATTAGGGTAAAACGGCCTACATGAACAAATAAGTCAGAAATTTGAAAACCACCTCTAGAAACCATCATAAGATGCTTATCTGGCCTCCAGGAAAGAATTAATTTAAAAAATGGCACAAATATGGGTGGTGTGCATCTATCTGTATTTTCCAATTTGATAAGCAAACTTTCATTGAATAAATGAAATGTACAAGAAACCGAAAAAGGTAAACATAAAAGGTTACTAATACATGGACCGAGTGTAACAACCCCAAAATAAACACAACCTAAGGGATCTTACGAAAGGTAAATTGACATTCAATCTAAAATAGGTTTTAGAACACCAATAAATAATTCGACAACATAACAGCGCCACCGTAACACGACCAAAATTTTACTAGGCCATCTGTTCAAAGAAACACACTCACAACAACATTTAACAACAAACTTCTTCTCAACAAAACTACAAGAGTTCCAATAAAACTAATACTGAAAATATCTATTTAATCAAATTCAACAAAACTTACCGAAACTAAACAAATTCAAACTAATGTAAGCTTAAACACCATAAACCACTAAAGCCTATTACAAACTCTCAACTCAAAGCCAACTAAAAACAAACTTGAATCTAAAACAAAGTTTCAAAATTCCAAATGTCCAAAAGGAAATAAACTCATTAAAAATGGACAAAATGAAATATGTCTAATGATTAATCTTTCTCAGGCTCCCTCCTCAGCATCCCAAGATCGCAATACCCATCAACACCAAAAAATTCTGGTGAGGGTTAGTACACATTTGTACTGGTAAGCAGCCTACACCTAAAAGGCCCCCAAACAACATACAAGCAACCATTACAAAACACACAACCAAAGTAGGCAATATTTACATCATGCAAAACTCATGAACTAGCTTATAAGCATGAACACCGACACGTGACACTATACGGCGATACGCCCAATTTCTAAAAAAGTAGGACACGACACGTTAGAGATACGTTATCATTCTTTTATTTTTTTAAAAATAATATATGTGATAATACTTGTAGATAAATTACTCATATATGTTAGTACATAACAATACTTCTTCAAACATAAATAAAAAGTTCATTAGTTGTCTAAGTTCATTAAAAAGTACCAAACTAAAATACAAATACAAAATCCCAAAAAGAGATCACACTTTCATTCAGAACAAAATGTAAAACGTGGATGATTGACTACTATAAAAGAGATGTAGACGTGGAGGAAGATGCCATCTAGTATAAAACTAGAATGACTTCATTAAAAAAAATGTTCTCAAAACAAAAACATTAAGATACACCTTTACAAAGAACACATCATGTCTCTCAAATCTGATTAAACCATACCAAAACTTCCAGATAATATTCCAAAAACTCACAGCATACAAATTCCACATTAAATAAATACAAAAATGCATAATTTTTTTTTTTTAAAAATGCACCACAAAAGCCCCAAGGCCTAACCCATGTCTCATATAAATTTCAACATCTCCGTTGGGACTATATATTAATATGAAGTACTGAATAAAAAAACATATGTATATATGTATATATATATATATACATATGTTCTGTCAAACCAGTTGAAACATTCCTCAAACATTGGTATACAAAAAAGAAAAAAAAAAGGGAAAACCTTAAAACAGAGACAGAAAGTAACCACAACGGAGGGCGAGCGAGGCTGGTCTGATCGGCGTTGCATTCTCCGGCGTCGTCTGATAGAAAAACGTGAGCAGCGATCGCCGGCGCCGTATGATCGGAGGAGAGGGACCGGACGTTGAAGATTGGAGACTGACTGGAGGCAAGTGAAGAGTGGGTTTAATATTGAGGAAAGGAGTTGAAAGTTAATGATAAAAGGGGTGTGTTTTATTTTTTGGAAAATTACCGAAAATTGAAAAATTGACTAAATATTTAGCGATCGGTAGAAAAATAAGTGTAATTGATTTATGTCTTTCAGTATTTTTTAATAATATATTTTATTTTTCTATATTTAAAAATTTTTCTTATTCTTTTTTTAATTTCTTCAATTATATTAAAAAATGTCAGCGTGTCGGAATTAAAAAAAAAAAAGGATGACACAAAAAAATTGCATGTCTTACACGTGTCGATGTCGGATACACTCTCTAAAAAAAGTGTATGTGCTTCATAGATCATACATAAAGGATGCTTAGTTTCAAATCAACCTTCTCAAGTTTGCTAAACCCCTCAAGTTTACTCTCACAAAACTTTTTGAAAGCATACTTCGAGACATGATGATCCCTTGCTAGGAAAATTGTATGACTGACCTATGGGAGGTCCAATTGAAATTTGGCTCAAAGTATAAAAATGAATAAAATATGGTCTTTTGCTGACGTCAAGTACATGTAAGAATACCTATTTGACCCTAAGGACTTAATGTCTAGAACCAAGACTACAAATAAAGTATACCCATAAGTAAAAAGAACCAATTTACAACACCTAAATTCCATTCAAAAGGCTTTAAACAGAGCTCTAACAGGTGAAACCTGCCAAAAGAGCTTGGGGTTTTGCTAAAAAAGTGTCCAAATAATATTGAAACTACTGAGAATCTTCGAAAAACAAATTTAACGAACCTTAAACTAGTTCAAAAGGAAATTTAGAGCATTATTACTAAAACATACCCAAATTACTTCAAACCTTACTGCTTAGTATTACGCTTAATCCTACATATTTGGAATCAATACGAAGTGGGTAAAAACAATGGGTAAGTGTCAAACCTTACCGAAGGAAGAAAAACACAGTTGCAAGGTGTTCAAATCGCACGGGTCACGTCTGATGCTGCTGGTGAGGTGTTGTTGATTTGTGGGCGCCCTCGATTGCAAAGTTTTAGTGCCACTACCATCGACTCGCTCGTGGGCGCACGCCCTGTTTGCATGCAGGGAAAACGAGGACACTTATGTGCTGCTGACAGGGAACATGCATGCTATCATAGGAGGAGAAATTCATCAACGTCGTCAGGCTGATCGTCGGAGGAAGAAGAAGAAAGTTGAATGGGGGAGCTGTTAACATGGAGGAGAGGAAGGTTTATTTATTTATTTATTTATTTTTGTACGGATGGCCGTTTGCAAATCCATTTTTTAGAGCGAATGAAGAATGGTTTCCTATTTGCGTCAGAACCATGCGAAATTACCCATTTTTTTTAATTTTAGTCGGTGCGTCCCAAGACCACTCAATCCTCGATGCAGGATACTCGCTTCTCGCTTCTCAAAGCACGATACTCATTGCACGTCTAACGATAATCATTGATATTATTTTAATAAAAACACTCGTTACACAATGCAAGCTACACATTACTTGATACCCGCAACACGATACTCGATCCCAACTTTTCTTGTTCGTGCATGTTGTGCAATAAATGTGACGGTACAAAGGCCATACTTAAGGAAATATTCATGACAATTGACACAATCCGGTCTAAATCAAATTAATTAAAAGTTATTTTGTAAATATACAACTTAAATTGTACATTTTTATCAAACAAAAACACATAAACTCACGTAATTTCCCTAAAGGATATCAAAACTCATTTTATGAACAAAGCTGAAACCTTTGAAATAATCAATAGATAGTAATGCAATTTGGAGTTGTTGTTGAACTCAATCAAGTACATTACTTTGAAACACAATTTCTATTTATCTGGCATTTTGGATGAGATGTTTGGACAATCTTCAACGAGGGGAGCCAATATGGGATGAATAGGGAGCGAGCAATCGTTAAGATGAAGTAACGTGAATCGAGTAACCAACTAGTGTACTATTAGGAGTAACATGAAGGGTACAAAGAGAATCTGGTGATGTGTAGCTAATAGCGTGTATCAAGTATCGAGGAGTGTAAAGTGTAGTGTGTATCGAGTAGAGAAGATTTTTCAGAATTAATAAAATCTTTTTATCTTGTTTATTTTTTTTTTCATTTCTTTATTTTTTATTGAATGATGGAAAAGAAGAATATATTCATGCAATTAGATGGGTACATTGGATGATGAGAAACAATGTTATAATGGTGGTCGTTTGAAGGGTATCCAAGTTCCAAGCAAATTGACATATGTTGCACTAAGAGAACTTGTACATAAAGTCATTGAAGTTAATTCATCATAGTTCAATGTCGTTCTGCTTGTGAAGTTTAAGCTGGATTTTGATTCTCATGTGGCAGTAATAGAAGATAACGATGATGTCCAATTTCTTCTTGATGAGTACGTACACACTAGACCACAATTATATGTAAGCGTTGAGAAGGTTCTTTAGGAAAGACCATCTAATAACATTAAGAATGTCGATGATCACGAGATTTTTCCATCAGCAATGTCTTTAGAAAATGACATAGAATACACGTGGTAGAGAAATGATGCCAGTCACGATAATTTGACAGTAGAAGAGTATTTGAATGACATTGGTGTTGAGACATGTGTAAATGAGACTGCCACTGCCAACCTGCTGCCACCAATGTTGAAGACAAATCAAAATGTTCCTTCTGTAGAAAATAGGCCAGAGCCAAAACATGTTAATGTAGATAATGGTCATTATTGGATGGGTGAGGAACAGACTACTCCTAATCTAAATGATTTCGGTACTAATGTTGGTGTTTAGGATGCGCCTGTTCAAACCCAATTCAATTAATCAAATGTATCATCAGTAGTGGGAAAAGAAACGTTGATTTGATATTTCCACCATTAGCATGGTCTTCTCTAAATGCCAATGTTGAGAAAGACTAGATTTTCTTTAGTAAAGATGATGTGAAAATGAGATTGGCAATGTTGGCTATTAAGAACAACTTCGAGCACCAGGTTAGGAACTTGAATAAAAACTTGTATAGTGTGCGATGTATTCATCCAATGTATAAATGAGTTGTTCGTGCAACTAGAATAGAAGGCTGTGATATATTTAAGATCAATAAGTGCAAAACTGAGCACACATGTATGATTAAGGCTTTGAATCAGGATCATAGGAAAGTCAGCGCATTTGCAATTGGTAATTTAATAAAAGGCAAATGTGGGGTTGGTCGTGGTGATTGCTTGTGCCATTATTATGGATGGCATGCGACAACAATTTGGTGTTAACATAAGTTATGACAAGGCATAACATGCAAAAGAAATTGCATTCACCTTGCAAAGGGGAGTCCAAAAAAATCATACGCTTACACGCTTATGAGGAAGCTCTAAAGATAGAAAATCTTGGGATTGTATTTGAGAATGAGCTTGAGGAGAATGGATACTTCAAATATGTCATCATGACGCTCGGTCTGAGCTCGAGAGGATTCAAGAGTTGTCGTCGAGTTATAATAGTATATGGTACTCATTTGAAGAGTAAGTACCAAAGGAAAATGTTGGTTGATGTTGCCATGGACAGAGATAATAGTTTGTATTTGTTAGCATACGTCATATTCAATAGTGATAATAATCAATCTTGGACGTGGTTCATGTCAAATCTTAAATCTGCACTTGCAGAATGTCCATCAAGTTTCATACTCATCTCAGACCAACATTAGTCCATATGTAGTGCCATCAAATTTGTATTCCCAACAACATATCATGCACTTTGTACTTTCCATTTGAAAAGAAATGTGGAGAAGTACTTCAACAATGATACAATTCGAAAACTATTTCACGATGCGTCTAAGGATTCAAGGAATCTGAGTTCAAAAGATGTTTTAAGCAAATAGTGAATCACGGTAATGGTTCACTTACTAAATATTTGATGGATGCCAGTGTGGAACGTTGGGCATGTTGCTACCAGTGCACAAATCGATATGACAACATGACCAATAACAACATGACAACATGTACAATGTCTACCCCACTCATCCATTCGATAAATTGATCCATAACATATGTCGAGACAATACGCGCGAGATTGTAGGAGACTAGATCATGTCTCCCTTCTTTTTCTACTAAAAATACGAAACCTGAATGCATGATTAATGATAAAGTCAAAAACGAAAAAGAGGTAAAATAATCCTGACGTAAGGCATGCTTTTGAATCTTTGCATATTCCTGAAAATAATTCAAAACCTTTGGTTGAATTGAATAAGTAAATAAAAGAGCATGTTGAAAAGCTTAAAGATGAGAACTTTAAAAAAATCAAAACGTTGATGTTTCTTGACTGTGTGCCAAAGGGAGATATTAATTTATAAGACATATTTGGTGATAGTTGTGTTTATAAAAAACATATGGTTTTTGGATACCTGACGAATGAACTGACAAAACCAAACCACCCCAATATGATGGTGTAGCTAAAAGACCTTAAGTTTATTGGGCGGCAACCCAAGTGTGTATAGTGTGTTCGCCTTTAATTTCAGTAAGTTTTTCTTTTAAAATTAACACGACTCACTCAATTGTTATGAGATTCCAAAGAAATTTGATGAGCACAAAATGGACTCCATCCACCCTTCTTTCTGACCAATCAATGCATCATCTCAAGACTTGTATTTCATTACCCTCTTATTGCATTGAGGACAACACTTAATTTTAAGTTTGGGGTGGGGGTGCCACTCGTCCTTTTACCATTTGCTATGCATGTTAAATTGAGTTTATTGGTTATATGCATGATGGGATAATTTTGAAACTTGGGAGAACCATTTTAATTTTTTTTTTTCAATTTTTGAATTTATTTTTTGTGTGCTTGGATGTTGATTGTCCATGATGAGACTTGAATATGGATATGGTTGACTTGTTGTAGAAATAGGATAGTAATATCTTGAGTTATGATCAATTTATGTCCCTCTTAAGAGTTTTCCAAATCATGAGCACTAGTCACTTTAATTTCAAAACTTTTACTCAAAGTTGAATTTAGTTAAATATAGCTGGTTATCACATAAAAAGGCCCCACCAATTAAATAGTTGATATGCATGATAGTTACTAATGTTAAACTAAAAAAAAAAGATATATATTATGAGCCTTTTATAAAAATATATTTTGTATTAATAGTAACAACTCCAATGTCTAGGCGATAAAATCAAATAAAGTGATGATAAGAGTTAAAGTTGTGAAGGGAACAAATTCATTGAATATCAAGAATACCAAATCAACCGATAAAAAATTATTACAAAAGGCACCTTAGTAGACACATTACTTGATTGAAATGTGTAGAGAGTTGATAATTGGTGCATTACCAAGAGCAGGGGAAAAACTGATGAAGCTCTCTTATTCTTCATGTTAGCATTGTGTTATGAATTAAATGTGACTTACACACAAACATGAGGGATGAAAAGATTTGGCCATGAATGATTATAACAATGGACTTACTTGAATATTTCTATGCAAGTTTCTATCTACATATTCTCAAAGGCATGAAGCCTTAGCACACTAAATTGAAAATTCAATATAACCTAATTTTGTTTTGCTGGGGACTGGCAAAATTCTAAGTTAGAGTTGTGATAACCACCTAAAATGTGCTTATTTTTACTTCTTATTTAGAGTTAATTTTATTAGATTTAATGTCTTTGCTAATGTTTCTCAGCAAATCATAGCTAGATTATTAATTTGGAGAGAAGAGGTAAAATCGGGTGAAATATAAAGAAATTGAGTCAATTTGGAGGAAAAATGAAGAAAATAGGTGAAATTATAAAAATGGCCATAGAAGGACAATGTCGCAACACTATCTCAAACGTTGCGACACCACCCAATATTCAAACCACGTGGAGTGTTCCTCGATTGTATGCAATTAGTGAAGCTAAAAGGCATCAACGTCGCAACACTGGCCATAGAGTCACGACATTGAGTGGCAAACAGAACATGGTGTGTGCGAAGGACGACATATGCGTTAGGTGGAGATGCCCTACAGTGTCGCAACGTTGCCCATAGCGTCGCGACGCTATCCCTTGTGCAAAACCTATAAATTGAGCTTCAAACTCCGATTTCAATCATCCCATCTCATTCCATTCCATCACAATCTCGAAAAATGCTCCTCACTCTCTATATTTTCTTCCCTTTGTGCTACTAAAAGTATTGTGAGTTGAGGGATTTAGGAGGCCGTTCGAGTTCTCGAGGTGAAAATCAAGGTGATCTTTGAGGTTCCCAACGACAACGAAGTCTTCTAAAGTTTTTCTTTTATTCCTTCTATCCTCTTTACTATTATGCTTGATAATTCATAAGAAAATATATGTTTAAAAGCAACGAGTGACTAATTTCTCTAGTTTTCGGGTGTTGATTTATTTGCATGTGGATTTAAGATTGTAATTTGTGCTTTCATGGATATTGTTGAACTCTATGCATTTTAATGTTATTATGCTTATCTCATATTGAATGCCCATCAATATATGTTAGGGTGAATGTTGATATCAAGAGATAATATGTTTAACCAAACCTATAACATTAGATCGTTATTAAACCTTTTATGAAAATAGTTAGGTTGATAATGAAAGTTGTTAATGATACTTAGTACCTTGCTCTTAATTTGGTATCAAGAAATTAGTTATCATTTAAGTTGCTAAGAATGAATTGTTTTTTAGAGAAAATAACCTTGATTTAAATTTATTGACTTAAGCATAATGTTAGATTCCATGAGTGCAAAATAATCAATACCCTAAAACATCTCATATCTTGAATTCTTACTTTTAATTTTTATTGTATTTATTCATTATCAATTGAAACAATTCCAACCTTACTATTATCTCAGATAAAATTAATTCAATTATAGAATAGCTAAATTGAGAACAAAACTTTGATCCTTGAAGACGATCCTCAACCTTCCAAGCTATTTTATTACAACTTGGCAACGTGAACTTGCGCATCTCACAACATTTGAGTAGCTTCATTTTCCTATTTGTACGACGAGGCTTGGAAGCTTGCTAAAAGGTATCGCGACTGCCTTACCTTCAACCTTGACTTTATGGTCAACTTTGTTGGAAGGCTGCTGCAAACCTCACTACTCCTATTTATTTGTTTAAGTTACATAGTGTGCTTTGGTTACTATTGAAGTCTTTCATGGTTAAGATACTGCAATCAAGTTACGTTGTTAGGAACTAAGTTAAAAGAAGAAGAGAAAGATGTAACTGATGGATGCCTAAAGTTGTTAATAAGTGACTAGGCGACAATAAAGATATTAGATGGTCATGCTACAATGCATCCAAGAAGCCTTATTGTTGACATTAAGTGTGTTATAGCTAGGCGCCCATCTAAGCCTTGAGGAAGGTGAACTATTCGACCAAGTGAAACCAACACTTGTATCATGCAGCTTAAGTTTGTGATTGTGAGTGATGTGCGACCAAGCTAAGGCTATGCTTGAGATGTGTTTGAAAGCCAAGCGACCAAAGTGGTAAGTTGAGGATGTTAAGAGCATGCTATGCGTTAAGGGGTGAAACTCGTGGTCAAGGAGAGACTCGCGCATTCAAGTAGAACCAGGCAAGGGCTAGGTGGTCAAGCATGAGTATGTTACGAAGTTATGCGACCATGAAGTGTTTTAGGGGTGAACTATGTGTTGAGTTGAGGCCCAAATCGGTTTAGTGGAGTACACATGGTAGATTATGACTAAGTATGTGCTTAGTAAAATGCTAACTAAGTTGAAGGTGGAAAAATTTACACATGGCAGATTAGGACTAAATGTGTGCTTAGTTTTCAAGTTTCGGATGCTGAGAAAAGAAAAGATAAGGAGGATGTTGAAAACTAGAAGAAAATGCATGAGGTGCATATTTTCGAACACTACGAGCAAGGTTTAAAGAAATAAGCATATTCGGAGTTGTACGAGGAATTATAAGTTGAACATTTTAGGTAAGCAAGTTAAGAGGATAAGGAAATATTTGTTTGGAAGTTTTTTTTTTAATGTAAGTAATAGATTTTAAGTTATTCAATTTTAAAGTTAAATATGAAATCTTTGGGTTAACGAGGCAACAAGGTGTGTGAGGTTGCATCCAAGCTTGGGTTTGAGTGCACGAAAAGATCATTACAAGGACTACACGTGCGACTGACAGGTGTGAGGCATGTTGTGTAGGCAAGCGTGAGGCGTGCAATTTTTGTTTTTTTTTTGCGAGGTTAGCACGCCATCTGAAAGTGTGGCACATAGGTAGGCGGCCAAAAGGTTTTCTTTGTGGCCGAGTTGTGTGCGAGTGGGGCAGGCGATGTGACCAAAGTTGTATGCAAGGAAGCTCTTTGCCAGGTTAGTAAACATGTGAAGCTAGGTAGCCAACACAAGACGTAGGATTGAGGCATGGTGCGAACATGAGGATGCCTTCTACATGGTTAGCACGCAAGCTGAAGATGCATGCGCAAGCTATCTCGTGAGGTTAGTATGCATTAAGCTATGTGTCCACCATGGGCAAGGATGCAAGACATGCACCCAACATATGCGACCAATATATACTATGCGACGAGACATTTGCCCATGTGTTGTTAATGACATAGTTTGATGTCTTTGGAGTTCTTAAGCTACTTTAAGTATAATTTAAGTTTAAGAAGGTTAATTATGGCTCAATTTTCCATATTTCAGGCGAAGAGGAAATTGAGCCGAGGTTACAAGCCAAGGAGGAAATTTAGCTTAAAGCTCTGAGTGACATTAAGTTCTTATAAATATTTTGAAAGCGTGATTTTGAAAGCTTAAATATTAAGTATGCTTTTCAAGCATGAGTTCTTTCTTTAAGCATGAGGTTTATTAAGCATTTGAGATAAGCATTAGCTTCAGACAAGTTTTGTAGTATGAATTCCAAGTTTCAAAGCATGAAAATTATATAAGTTAACTGTTAAAGTTAAAAGTATTTTATAAGCAAGTATGCAAAACGTGAGTTTAAGTTGTTTGAGATTTCAAGTTAAGATTTCATTACACTATGAGATGTTGTTTTTAAACATTGCTCTATACCCGAGACAACCATTTATGAGTATTAAGCCCTTTAGGGAAAGTTATTATGTGCACATGGGGAGATTGTCACTGTTGTGATGAGAATTCCACTTCAGTGATTTGATTGTATTGAGTAAGCTCTACTACAACGTTGTCTAGTTGTTGGTGGTAGTGAGAAAGTTCTACTCCAACCCAGTTAGTTGTCGAAAGTATCGAGCGTGCTCTACTTTGGCGTAGTTAGATGGGTACTAGGGTAATGAGATATTTTGACGTTTATGCAAAGCAAGTGAAACTTGTCATTGTTTATTACATGACTTCCCAGAAAGCTTGTTTATTTAAGTTGTTTGTGAAAATCTGGGAATAAAGCTTATATATGCCCCTTTTTTAAAGATTAAACTTCCCAACATAATTTATGTATTTATTAAAGATAATAACTCACTGAGCCTTTAAGTTCATGTTTTCAAATCTTTTTATTTTTCAGGTAGTGATTGTGATTCAAAGGCATGACCTATTGTTGCCAATCTACCATTTTAACTACTAGGTTGTGTAGTGTGTTGTCCAAGTCCTGTGGATTCATGCATGGCTACGCTAAGTTGAGAATTTACTTTGTTTTAAGTAATCCTCGCTATGTAAAATTTTCATGTTGTGATTTTCTAAACGTTTTCCACATTGAATGTTTAAGTTATGTTTTAATTTCTCCTATGATTTCTTCCAAGTGAGTCAACTCAAGTTAAGCTAGTCAATAGGTCTCCTAAGATAGTTGATGCTTGCTTGTTCCACACCATTTTCTAAAACTAGAAAGGGTGCTGGAGAGAGGGTGTGACAAGTTGGTATCAGAGCATAAGTTCTTTGAGAATTAATGAGTAAAGTTTTGAGTAAGAATCAAGTATCATGCATATTAGCTTAGAGGCATCTATAACATATCTAATGCTCTAATATGTTATACTACTTATGCCTCATCAAACTAGTAGGAAACATAGGTAAGGAGCAGATGGCATACAAGATCCTACCCAGAACCCCAAGATTGAGAATGTGTAGTTTGAAGGGGAGTCTAGTACCCCTCAAATTGAAGTTCATAGAGAAAGTAGAATATTTAATCGTATTATTCAACAGTTAGTAGAAACGAATGGGTCAGTTTATATAAACCCTGAGAAGAAGTACATAATAGAAAGGATGGAGGCACTGGGTACCACAATGTTTGAAGGTTCAACAAACTCAGTCGATGTAGACGTATGGCTAAGCTTGTTGGAAAAATGTTTTTAGGTTATAGGGTGCCGAGACGACTAGAAGGTCGAGTTAGCTACATTTATGTTATAAAAGAAAGCAGAAAATTGGTGGAGAATGATGCAGATTAGTCAAGATAATGTTGAGACACCGAGTTGGGAATCTTTTCGAAAGATGTTCCACGATGAGTACTTTGCCAAATTCTATTGTAATATCAAGAGGAATGAGTTTCTAAGGCTTGTCCAGGGTTTGTTGACAGTGACAGAGTACGTGGGGGAAGTACATTGAAAATGTAAAGATATGTTAGCACTGTCGTTAGTTCAGAAGATGATATATGTAAGAAGTTTAAAGATTGTCTACGAAAGGAAATTCATGCGCTGTGTTTAGTGGACACTCTTTCCTTAGTTAGTTGAGACCGCTTGAGAGTTGAGAAAAGTATGGCTATAGAGAAACTAGAGAGAGATGCAGGCCGAGTTGCTCAATCAACTAAAGGTTCTAGAGATTCAGATCATGAATCTAGGCATTTCATTCTCGGTGTTTATGGAAAAAGAGAATTCAAAACTCATGGACATACGTCTCGTAAAGATAGTAGTCAGTAAAGATAAAGTCAAAAATCTTCTAGATAGTCGGCCGAGTTAGTGGTAGAAGCTTGTGCAGGACAAAAGTCAGTATTGTGTTAGCTGTGGCATTATTTACCGAGGACAACAGATCAAGGGAATAACATATGTTGTAACTACAACTAGCAAGCGTATATTAAGAGAAATTATCATTTTTGAAGGTCAGGGGCCCGATCGGGTCAACAAATGGTGTTCCAGATGGTTAGCCAACCAAAAGTTGTAGATGCATAGGTGAGGGATCCAATGATACCAAGTAGAAGGATGTAATGGAACATCTTAATCAATAAGAAACTATACGTCATGACCCATTGAGAGATGGAATGTGTGCTAGATGTTATTACTAGTACATTACTTGTATGTATTATACTTGCTTATGTATTGTTAGACCCAAGAGTTACAAATTCTTTTATTTTCAGTTCATTCATGATAAAGTTTGATAGGATGCTAGAGCCTTTACTAGATAAGTTAGTTATTTGAACTCTTTCTAGAGATGCTTCGTAATTAGAGAAATATTATGAGATTGTATGGTTTCAGTCAAGGGAATTAACATGTCCAAAAACTTAAATATTTTGAAGTTGAAAAGTCAAATGTGATCATTGGAATAAACTTATTGTTCATATGTATGCAATTATGGATTGCCATAGGAAAGAAGTAACCTTTAGAAAACCAAGAGCAATTGAAGTAGTATTTAAAGGAAAAGGAAAGATTATTCCTACATGTTTAAGTTTTAACCTTAAAAGCCAAAACGATGTACAACATACTTAAGACACGTGGTTGATGTGTGGGAGAAACATTAAAAACCAAATATTGTACTAATAGAAGAGAGAGTTTATGGAGGTATTTCCAGAGGAAGCATTATGATTAGTTCTCTAAAGGGAAGTAAAGTTTGTCATAAATCCACTTTTGAGAATGATACCTATTTCTCAAACAACATACATGATGGTACTAAGTATATTTTAAAAGTTAAAGGCTCAATTGCAAAAACTAGTAGACAAGGGATACATTAGACCTACTGTACCATCTTGGGAAGCTCCAATAGAATATGTAAAAACAAGGACGACACACTTAGGTTGTGCAATGACTATAGGCAACTAAACAAGATGATGATGTAGAACTAGTATTCTTTACCTTGAATATATAATCTGTTTGATAAGTTTAAAGGAGCAACAATTTTCTCCAAAATTGACTCGAGGTTAGGATACCATCAACTGAAGGTTAAGGAATTAGATATTCCTAAGACAATATTTAGATTCGGATACGAACATTTCAAGTTCTTAGTGGTACCACTTGAATTAATGAATGCACAAACAGTCTTGAACGATGGGATAAAAATCCATCGCAGCAGAAGAATTACAGATCATTCACAATTTTAATTTGGAAAATTTAAAATACTAATACATTGGAAAAGAAATTACAGAAACAATCTAGGCTAAGCATGATTTTATAAACAAAAATTGCAGAAGAAATAAAAACTTACTCTCGTTGTCATCTCTGAATTCTACAAATCTCCAAATTGTAGCCACACCAGTTGGAGTCTCTCCTTGTAACGCCCCGAGTTTTCTATCACAACCCGAGATCATTACTTGAAACAAAATAAAAATTTAAAACCAGACTTTTGAAAATTTCAAATCATTTTTATGGAGGAAATTGAAGAAAACACTCAAATCGACTTTATGCAGAAAATCAAAGAAATAATGCTTAAAACAATGTAAAACTTTTGATGTTTGGGGCCCGAAGTAAGAAATGCAATTTGTAAAAGCTAAAAATACACGTGAAGTACGGATCAAAATCGTGGCGGAAGCAACTGGTCATATAATCCCGATGAGCATGGTCGTAGATTCCTCTTGTTCCTCGCCGGTCCCTTTTTCTCTTAGCCTGAAAAATAAAAACACAGAAGGGTGAGTATATAAATATACTCAGTAAGGGACTCTCTCTCTACTCGCCACAAAGAGTAGCTGTTGATTTCTCACTTAATCAATACCCTGTTTCACACAGCAATAACAGTTCACAAAGAAAGCCCACATCAGCACAAACGTCAGGGTCAACCTAGGAACCTGTGGGAACACATGCAAAGCAACCTAGTGTATCATCGGGTCACGTGCCACACAGTAGCGAGCCCGTCCCATTACAGAATACGACAAGACCCATAGACGAAAACGAGGCCTATGCCTATTCTAGTTCAACATACTACGCCAGTTAGTTGTCATACTTTTGTGTTTTACTCGGTCATCAAGCGAAGTACCACACACAAGCTTGTCAAAACGCACAGAGATAGCTATACCTTAGAATATAAAGTCCACACAGCATACATATTCTAGGTAGCATCGTGCCAGTCTTTACACACAATAACAACAAACATACTACACGTTACAAAGACCACACAACATATATAACGTTAGTAGTATAGCGCTAGTCGTTATGCATGGCGACAACTTTACCATATGTTACAAAGTTCACACAGCATATATAACATACGTATTATTGTCTCAACCATTATGCATCAAGAACCACACCTTATGTTACAAAGACCACAAAGCATATATAACATAGGAGTCCTTGTCCACGCATTATGCATAACCACAACTACACCTTATGTTACAAAGACCACACAACATATATAACGTTGGTAGTTTTAGCGCCAGTAGTTATGCGTGACGACAACTTTACCATATGTTACAAAGACCACACAACATATATAACATACGTATTATTGTCACAACCATTAGGCAGAACAAGGGCCACACCTTATGTTACAAAGTCCACACATCATATATAACATAGGTACCATTCACGTTACAAAGACCACACAGCATATATAACGTGGTAGTATAGTGCCAGTCGTTATGCATAATAATATTACAGTTCAGTCATGAAAATCCATTTTTCATTCACAGTCAACGGAAAACTCAGCGGTGACCTCCCGCAACCCTAAGCTTTCATAGATGCACCATGTCACCTGAGAGTGACACATAAATACCATATCAACAAAACAACCACTCACTTCAAAGTGTTAATGCGTGAGACGAAAGGAAACCCCTCTCCTCAAACGAATATCTCGCAGCTATGCAAACAACATAGGTCCTCTGATCAAACCTAGATGTTCGACAGTGAACCCCTTTTTACCTATCTTATGGTTTTTCCATAGCAAACCATAAAGGCATAACACCACCTAAACTTATAGGTTTTTCCTATAGCAACCCATCCTAACGGATCGTCATATAACCTTTTAGTCCATCTCAACATAGCTATCTCCTTCACAACCGCACACTCCTGAGTTAGTCCCTTCGATTAACTCATTACGAAACCGATACTAACGATTGGCTATCCCATTCTCATTCCATATTTACCATGCTTTGCTGTTTACCCATAACAAACCGTATCAGTAAAACAAGCAACAATTTAAATGATAGTTCAGTCACAAAAGCAATACCACCCAATTCGACTTACCTCGTAAGGTATAACTGTATGCTTATCACATAAGTCATACTTCAATGCCACATAACTTGGCATATCACAAAGGTCATAACCGACACTTTATCGCATAGGTCCTAATCCGTCAGTTATCACAGAAAACATATCATCGATTCTACTAAGTAGCCATTAATGCCTTGCTAGATCTACACCCCGTTCCACACATTC
>JBBPDJ010000021.1:2869064-2894358 GCA_037974625.1 Cucumis cinereus
TTATTATTGAAAAAAAAAATGCTTCCGCTGTGTGTTTTGTTAAGATTATGAGTTCTTCTTGTATAAGTAACGACCTCGGGTTGAGTTTGAAAATCCGGGGCGTTACATGAACTGTATGTGGAGACATAGAGAGATCAATGTTCAAGATACAACTTAAAGAGTCTATACTATAAAAATAATGTTGGCTAATCCTAGTAACACTATGGATACGACCCACTTTATATTTGATACGAGCACAATGATCTAACGTGTTCATGTAGGTGACTCGTGAGTGGACGTATCATGTAATAAGTTTACATAAGACTGGACTCGAAATAGTACCCACTAGATGTAAATATATTGACTAGTTAGGTTTCTATTTCAATAGGACTATTTAGACAACTTAGTCTTAATCCTGAGTGTATTATGAACTCCTGTTTGCAAGAGTTTGTCCTTTGATTTGTACAAGTGAGAGTAGTCAGATTGCCAACTCAATAAATCTACCATTTTGAGGACAAAAAACCTAGTGAAAAGTTGAAAACATAATCACACAAGATGGAATCACTCATTTCCAACTTTAAGGTATGTAGACGGGTGTTCACTTAAATGGTGTCTTAGAGACATGAACAAAGGGCCCTACCCTTTCTATGACACAAGGGAGTTTTTTGTTTATTGGTTGAACCATAAACAGGTTGTTCATTAGTAATTAATTTATTAGAATTAATTAATAGTTTAGTATAATTAAATTAGTTAAACTAAAACTATATTTTATTTGATATATATTCATTTAAATATATTCAATAACTTTTTATTGAACAATATCTCAATAACAACTTTATTGAATAATAGAAAATATTTAGCATTTAAAATATTTGGCACATAGGTAGGCGAACAAATGATTGCCAATGAATTACTCTAATTTTCATATTAGATGATCTACTGTGCAAATGAGATAAATATTCTTGAATTAAGTTATTCTTTAAGTCTCTCTTTCAGTCCATTTTATATTCAAGCACCTCGTCACATTAATTTAGAATCTCTTACTGAACTACGATTTAATTTTAAAAATTTGGTTGTCGTCTCCAAAGGCCCCATTAGTTAGAGAGTTAAAATTCATGATGGTTAGTAATATTAAACTATATATATATATATATATATTGTAAGCCTTTAATACTTTTATACAATAATAATAACAGCTCCAATGTCATTGCATGCCTATGATAAGAGTTAGACGTGAATAACACTTGCTCGATGTTGACGGCATCTAATATCTAGGCGATGAAAACTAAACAACGATAAAAGTTGAGTTGTGAAGGGAACGATTTCAATAAAAATCCAAATAAAGTCTCCCGAATCAATGCAAAATAAACAAAATTATTATATATTATACAAAATAATAACAATAAAAAAACATATTAGTGGACATATTACTTTCTTGAAATGTATAGAGGCTTTAAAATTTCTTAATTTTAGAATGTGTTTGAAAGTTCCTGCTAATGGATCTAATATGCTTATTTGTAATATTGAAATTTTGAGTCATTACATATTTATTATATTTTTATTATGTCTTTCCTCGAAACTAGCAAACTTCTAAGTTTGAGGTTGTGATAAACATCTAAAACGTGCTTATGTTTACTTCTTATTTAAAGTCAATTTTATTAGATTTAATGTGTTTGCTAGTGTTTCTTAGCAAAATATGAAAAATAGCAATTGGGAGCAAACTAGAATAAATCGGGGTGGAATAGGGTGAAATTAGAGCTAAAGGGAAAAATGCACGAAATTACGAAAATGCCCCTAAGAACGAGCCTAGCGTCGTAACACTGTACTATAACATTGCGATGCCACCTAAGATTTGACACTCAACATGTTGTTCCCGACTGGCAGTAGGTGGTTCTACAATGCCACAATGTCATGACACAGTGACACAACATTGTGATTCTATATGACAGATAGACCCAAGTGGGGCTTCTAGTGGGCGGTGTTATGCGTTAGGTGAATATTTCTACCAGCATCACAACGTGTCCTATAGCGTCATGACGCTATGCTCCGGTTTGCAACTATAATTTTGGTCGATGGGTGCTTCCAAAAGGCACTATTCACACTCCAAAACACAAATTGGGAGGGAGAGGGGTGAAAGCTTCTATTTTCCATCCTTAGAAGCCTACTTTGGGAGAATTCTCCTAATTTCTCGTCATATACCTGGTAAGACCTACTCGAGAGCTGATTTCAAAGTAGAGACGATATCTTGGTGCTACAAAGGAATGAAGATTTGAGGAGACTCTTGGAGTTGTTGCCTTGATTGGAGGACAATCGTCGCATACTGGACTTGCATTCTCTTCTCTTCTTAATTTTTCCATTAATTTATCTTGTTTTTCATTATGAACGGCCTTTGTTTGTGTTATAACCATGAGTAAATAATTTGTGTTCTAAGGATTTATGATTCTGTTATGGACTTGTTAATTGCTTCACTCATAATGCCTTTAAACATGTAGCTCATATTTAGATGATATTTACTTAGTGTTGACTTTAGCAAGATTACATTAAGTTAGACCTAGTATGCTAAACTATTAATTAGTCATGAAATAACGTAGAGATTAGTATAAATTAATGATGGAGGATCTTGATGTTAATTAATGATTTTATGAACACAATTTTCTGTTAATTATGCATTAGAAACGATTAGTCTTGGAAAAGTTAATTTGGACATAAGACTCTCAGATCTATGATTATCATAATTTCAATACAAAGAAAAAACAATTAACTAACTCATTGATGAAACTATTATCATAAAAACATGCCTTTACTTGATTCTCACTCTCGTATCATTTTTATTTATCCTTTTTAGAATTAGATTTTACTTTAAATTCATTTCTATTTAAAATTGAGTTCCCTAAATAAAACTAGAATAATCTTTGAATAGCTAAAAATAATCAAAATCAATTCCCTATGAATCAACTCTGACTTCCCACTGTTACTATGTCTTTGTAGTAATAGTTGTAGGTTTCAGTAATTATAAATTCTCTTGAGCAATTGTTTTTAGATTTAATGACACCAAAAACGATTGTTAGAAATTCGTCTAAAGTTTCAATTCATAGTGGTCAACATTGGTTTGTTACCTTCATAAATGATCATACTCGTTTAATTTGGCTTTATTTGTTAACTAACAAGTTTGAGGTAAAAGAGATTTTTGTTCGATTTTACAATATGATTGAGACTTAGTTCCAAACTAAAATTTGCATCCTTCACTCTGATAATGGTACTGAATATTTCAACTAACAATAAACCAAGACTTTGCTAGGTAAGGGTATTTTTCATCAAGTTACATGTCAGCATACTCCTTAACAAAATGGCATCGCTTAGCGAAAGAATAGACATTTACTAGAAGTTGCTCATGCCCTTATGTTTTCTATGAATTTCTGTTAGGCCATGAAAGTACTATGTTTTCTAGGTTAAAATACCAGATTTTACATAAACTTATGCACAAAATCCCTTATTTTGTAAGGAATATTGATTTCGAAAATCAAAGAATGCGAAATGATGCAAAAACATCCCAAAATCAAGCAAAGGAGAACAAAATAGCAAAGATCGAAGACTTACCATTCTGCCATGGAGCACTGAGCAAGGGCGCAGTTGCGTTCGCTATGTGCTAAAGACTCGAGTACATGGTTTCGAAAAGCACTGCTGCGTTAACTTGGAACACAACTACAATGTAGAAAGTTTACCTATAGCGTAGCTACCCAAACCGTGCGCGCCTACACTAGTCCCTTAACTACCTTAAGCATCGCTACACAATGAAGGAGTGCAGCTACGTTCCAAACTTTGACACAAAAATTGACGTGTGCCTAAACGCTTCTTTTTACCTGAATTTAAATATTTAAGCATTTTTCTCTCATTTTTGCCAAAGCTCCTGTGATCACTTTCATTAGACCACTTCATAGTTGTAAAATTCTTCCACAATCCTCAATAAAATTCTCCTAATTTCTTTTTGGGATATTTTAGATGTTCATCATAATTCTCGAGGCTTTCCAAAAGAAGATGAAGAACTAAAACGTAATTCTTGGAAATAGGACTTTAGTTTCAACTTTCTTGAGAAAACACATGTGTTAATTGTTGAATGTTTACAATCTTTGATTGAATTCCATTCTTAGTCTTGTATGATTTTGTTTGTTTGAATGAATTGATCAATCATTTGCAATTGAATATTTTAATGGTGCTTAGCATATTCTTTGGATTATGTTCAAACAATCAGTCAATCTTGATTAGATTATAGCATTCCTCTTTGCATCTTATCTTGCATTTATTAATTAGAATTCAATCAAATAATAATTCTTGAGATAAAGTCTTTCTTGCTTTTGAATCTCACAACAATGAATCCTAGATCTTAATGAAAACTTATGTGAACGCATGAAAATTTCTTTGATGAAAGTGTATTCAATAAATTTAGTATGAATTTGATGTTAAATCTTGTTCATTGCTTGGGTAATTAGTTTTCTTGAAACTAATTAGTTGTGGATTGTTATTATTTACAATTCTTGAATTTATTCTATGATAGAAAGTTATTTCCATCTTTTAATTAATTGAGAGTTAACATTCTTGTGTCTTAAGTGTTCTAATTCCAAATATAATTCCATTGCTCGATTCTTTACGTTTTCAAGTCATTTGTTACACAAACCCCTCAATTTTACATTGAATTCTTGAATTTGATCTTTAATTAAAACTTAACAAATCTTTCATAGGTTCAATCTCTAACCTACCACAATAGTACATTGTTTTAACATATTTTCATAGTGTAAGTTGGGTATTTATAAATAAATCTTTGTTTGGTGTGAGAGTTGATTAACGATGCATCTCGAAACTCCTAACAAAATTGGCGCGGCGTGATTAGGTATAGGTTTCAATTTATTTTGTCAAATTCTAAAAACGAGACTGTGTGTATTTTGATTTCATTTAGTTTATGGTCTTCTCCTCCGAGAGTCTTGAGTTTAATTCTTTTGTAGAAATTGACTGGGAGGAAAGACGAATCCGAAGCGAAAGAAGAAGATTGAAATTTGCAAGATAAAGACCGAGATCCATTTTGATTTCATTTGGAAGATTGAAATATTCCTCTACTTAATGCAATTAAACAAATATAAAGGTATACAAAATTCCTTAAGGAGCGTTGCAGTAAGAAGAGGAAGGTTAAAGATAGGAAAAAGTGACCGTTAGTAAGAATGTCTCTGCATTGTTGAACACTGGACACCCAATTGGTGAATTGTGGATACAGAGATGACAACGAGAGTAAGTTTCGAGTTCTCTATATTTTTCTATTTAATTTTTCTATATAATGCATGCTTAGTCACAGTTTTACATTATTTTATACTATATGTTTTACCAATGTATGGGTTTCTTAAATCCCAATTAATTTGAGAATCGGTTCTGTAATTTATTCCGCTACGTAGGGCTTTATTCCCTTCACTCTAAACGATCTTGAAAATCTCTTCCTTTAAAACGAGGATAAAATAATCTTTAAGGCTCTAGAGTTTTCGTGGTGTAAATGTGATAAAACCCTACGACCATATATATAGAACTTTCCAAAAATCTTTTTTCCTAAAATAAATTGGCTTGGCAACGTTCTATGATAGCACCACGACTCTGTTCTGAATCCTTATGACAAGTTTCCTTGAAACATCATAGCGTTACGACGATCTATACTAGCCTCCACAACGTTATGTGTGACACTACAACTAGTCTCGAAAAGGGTGCTTTTAGGTTTTAGCTTTAAGGTCAGTGTTGCAGTATTGTTATCCTATCTTCTTGGCAACTTGTTTTTTTCTCTAATTTTCTTATTTCTTACAAGTCCTTTTTAGCTCATTTTGACAGTGAATCCCTATCACAAAGATAACCTTGAAAATAACCAGCAAAGAACATCACATCTAAGAAAGTCACATAAAAACTATATTCTAAATCAAAGACAAATAACACACATTTTTGTGGGTTTCACTTGTATAAACTCTCTGGCACTTATTTTAATTTTCAGTATTTTTTTTCCTATTTTACTTGTCAAACCTCTTCCCCTTGACCACTTTTCATAGACAAATTTACGATAGATAAATTAAACATAACCTCCCTTTGGTTCGACCTAATCACATTTATCATTTTAGTTATATATATTATATTAAGAGCATAAACTTGATGAGGCTCAATCTCAGTGGCGGAGCCACATAGGGGCAGGGAGGACGTGTCCCTCGATTGGCTTCAATTAATTAATTTTATATATTTATATTTATATATATGTAATATTTATTTCCCCAAAAGTTTACAAAAACATATTTGGCATAGTGGTTGATCGATTTCTTGAATTTCCAAGTCTTCCTTCTACGTTAGGTGTCCTTTTTTTTTTTTTTTTTTTTTTTTAATTTGAATATTCATATTAGTTTTTAAAAACTTTAAATTTTTCAGTTCCAGAAATGGGTTAATTTTAGAAATATAGTAGTATTTAAAAGTAATGACAAAAATAGGGCCGAGATGAACGAAATGATGAAGTTGTTGTGTTGGCGCAAAGTATTGACAAAAATGGGGTGATTTCACTGTGCATGGAAGTCGCTTTGCACAGTCACACCCCATGTGGACTAGGTCAGGTGGCGTTGCGTTGATTGGAGTTGACTGGAGTTGTGGACCCTTAGGATTTTTTAAAAAAGAAAATCTATTACATTTTGGGTTTAAGGTTTTTATTTATATGATAAAAAAATTAACCCTTTTACAACTCTAAACTTTCAAGTACAACTCTATTTCTATAATTAACTCTTTTACAACTCTAAACTTCATAAACCCTATTAACTTTTATAACCTAAAAATTAAATTCATTCATATTTGTTTTAAATGTGATAAAATATGAAAAATAAAACTAGATTATCAAAGAATGAAAAAATCATGATAAAGTTTCAATTTTATCCATTTTTGTTTTAAATGTGAAAAATATGAAAAATTTCAATTTCCATGTTTATTAAAGCTAGAAGATCTAACTTTACAATCAATTTTGTCTAAACTAATTAAAGATATGTAAAATTAATAAATCATGATAACTTTACCTATTTTATTAAATAGTTCAATGACCCATAAAGTTAATTTTTATTTTGGAATAGTGGTTACTAATTACTAGACATTAATGTTACTGTGAAAAAAATTAAAAGATAAACTAATAGTTTTCAACATTAAAATTAATTTTAAACGTCCTTATCTAATAAAATCAAATTGTTACAATTTTTTTTTATTTACAAATATGAATTACAATCAAGCATTATCTACATCTTCTTGTACAACATCTTCGCCCTGTCGTCGTCGTCTACGTCGAGCACGTCTTCGATCCGTGTCTGCAACGTTGAGACGTCTTATCTACTGAATAATTTGTTGTACATCTCCTAATACTTGATCACACATTGAACTTAGATTTGATATATTGTTTTCCATTGAGAACTTGTGTACGTCATGACCAAAATTATTCTACATGATTAAATATAATAAGATCAGATAAGGGTAACATTATATATTTTATAAAACATATCGTAGTACATTTTTACCATGTAATGATAGTAAGCGCTGTCATGTGTGATAAAACGTTTGGTAATTAAATTGTACCAGGAAAAATAGTCGTTTGAAACAGTTGGATGATGCGTAACTTCTCCTTTTGCAATACGTTGATAATGGTCCTGCCACATCATGATATGCTCATCGTGAATCTTACGCCAATCTTGATCATGTTTACTTCTTAAATCAATTTGGTGTAGACTCGAATTTGTAAAACATAACAATGACACGGTTTGCATCATACCAAACTTTCCCAACATACAGTCGGATAGCCACTCTACGATATGAAAGCATATCAGATGGCCAAACTACATCCAAACTTCTTGACCATTATGACATTGTATAGGTAACAATGTCATGACATCGTGTGTGTACGGTGTCAAATTCATCTGTAAAACCAACAATTACAACAAACATAAGTAACAACAAAGAAAATAATATGTGTTATTTATTTGAATGTATCATCGTACCTAATTGTGCATCAGTCGTTCAAATATCTACCTATATGTTAGCAACATATTTGTTGACTGTTCAGATGCTGGTAGGATACCATTTCATCTACATATTTTATACCAAATAATAATATGTTATAAATATATATATATATATATATATTATTTTATGAAATGATCATATAGAAATTAATAAATAAAAAAGTACCTGAAGCTAAGTGGACAATCACGTGGGGTCTGTAATGCAACATGTGGTGCGACGATATTAAATCTATCGTACGCCCTTACTTGCAATAGTATAAGTGGTCCAACATTTTTCAATGATTGTGCTTTAGTTGCTCAACACAGTTTTCTGTATAGCCATGCCAGACATGCAGAACCCCAAGAATACATACCCGCTTGGTTGAATCATCCAACAATGGTAGAAACATGCAGTGGATCAAAGTGTTGGATTTATAGGCGAACAAAAAACCTCCGATGAGTTGCATTATGCATGCATGGGCATACCTTTGGATACTCACGACGTTCGTATCAGGAGTTAACTCGAAAATTTGCTTCGCTAACCAAGGAAGGCTTAATCTTGACCTTTCATGTCAGGTGACATTACTTTTAGAAAATCTTCACAGATTTGTTTCCAGTATTACAATAATGATCCTGTAACAGGCTCTCCGTCCACAGGTAGCCCTAACTGGACCGCCACATCCTGCAAGGTGATTGTGCACTCCCCACATGGCATATAGAATGTATGTGTCTCGGGTCTCCAACGCTCCACCAAAGCAGTAATGAGGTGTCAATCTAGTTGGACAAAACCTATATGAGACACCCCTAGAAATCCATCAGCTTCTACATACGGCGCATTACATGAATCGAATGGAATAGTACGCTGAGATGCTGCCTCTCTCCTACAACAGCTTAAAACTACTGTTGAGGAAGCATTCACAAACATATAAACACATGAATCTCATTCAGAATCATAGAACATGTGTTAACTAGTTGAGTTATATACTTAGATTGATTCGTAACCAAAATTTTCTCCATTCCTTACATTTATGTATCAAATTTTACATATATTCATTGATAAAATTGTTGCTACGATGTTTTAATTTCGTCTAATACACATCTAACTAATTTAAATATATGTATCACGATATTACAAAACTTTCTTATTACACCCTATAGTTGATTTTTTATGTAAGTTCAACCTTAATATATTCAAACAAGTTGTCTCTTTTTCTCTTTTTTTTCTTTTCTTATCTTTTTCTTTGCTCAATAATAATTAATAAGAGCTCTCTCTCTTATGATCACGTTTGCTCTTTGTCAACTTTTTGTCTCAAATACACTTTCATGCTAATGTTTGGAATTCAACATCATAATTACATTTTCAATTGTATAAAGAAAAAAAAAAAGAACTAACTATGACATCTTACCTTTTTCCACGATAATAAAAAAACCAAATAGTTATGGATTTCTTCTTTTAATTGTCTGGCATATAGTAAGCATCTAATTCACAACTTTAGGCATATTAGCACTATAGTCAACTTAAATGGTTTAAAATTTAAATTGCAACTAATTTATAGTTGATAGTCAAGTCATGTAGTTAATACCTAGTTCATATAAATACCTAATTTATAGTTGATAGTCAAGTCATGTAATTCAATTGAAGTAATCAAATAAAGAAATATTAAAAAAGTTATTCATACCTTAGACGACGGCTACGACTACAATGGTGGTGAGAGAAGCAGACGACGGTAAATGTATTGCTGCGACGATCAACAAACAACCAATGCAAAGAATAGAATCAATGGCGAAAGTTAATATTAATCTTTTAAAACATAAAGAACATGAAAAATTAAAAAATTACCAATGCAAAAAAGAGAAAAAATGACAGCGACAGACGTCGGTCGGTGAAAGTGGAGGAAGATGAGTTTTGTTTTGAGAGGGGAAGATTGAAGGGAAGATTGAAAATGAAGGAGGGGAAAGATTGAAGGTGAGGGAGGGGAAGAGGCAGAAACTGCCTTTTCTAGGGTTTTTTCGGGGGCGAAGTCGTGCGAGGGTCCATGACTTCTGCATGCACGGCAGTAAGGACGGTCAAACTGCCACACCTGTAGACACGTCAGTGGAGTCCTGGACCCCGTCCACGACTACGTACCGGAGTCGTGTACCCGGTACACGAATCCACAACACTAATTTTGCAATTAACTTTCGCCCGACCCTATTTTTGACAATAGATATTAAAATAACATTATTTTAAAAAAATTTCGAAGTGGGTTAAAAAAGAATTTATCCAGAAGTTCACCTTTTGTTCCCTTATTCTCTTGACCTTTTTTTGTTAAATTTAAATATTTATATTAGTTTTTTAAAAAGGTTAAGTTTTTCTAAATCTATTAACCTCCTATTTGTTTTAATTTATAAAACTTCAATAAATATTTCTTTAGCTATTTTAGTTAAACTCACTTTGATCTTATTATTTAAATATATATTTGAAACTTTTATTACATTGTAATTGATATTGATATTTTTTATATTAATATTACTTAATTTAAATATTATATTTTATATTTATTTAAATACTAAATACTAAATTTAGTTTTTAAAATTTCGTTGTGGTGTCAAATATGTCTAACAAAATCACAAACTTTCCATTTTGTATACAATAGGTTTCAAACATACTAAAATTTAAATAGATTGTTTTATTGGACAAAAAAAATTAATTTTATATATAATTGAGTCTTAAAATTTCAATTTAGAGATATTACATTAATTTTAATTATTTTTTTAAAAAAACATACAATTATGATCTATTAGACACAAAGTTAAATTTATATATGCTACAACATATAGTTTAAAAATTGAATTTGCTTTTAAATTAAATTTGTAAAAGACATATTCGATACAAACTTGAAACCATAGGAATCTATCAAACACACAATAAAAATTTTTGAGACCTACTATACACATTTTAACGTTTACGTGTCATGATATAAAAACAAATTCAAAAGTTTATAGGCTACATTTCCAATCTTATATGAAATTGTGCCCCTTATCTCAAATCATTTTAATTTAAGAAGGAAGAGATGAGTATTGATAGATCATTAAACCTCTTTAACTAATTTATCCATCGTCATAAATTCACCATTAATTAAGGCACATACAATCAGGGGAGATTTTTTGGTGAGCAATGATGAGGTGCGTCCTAGCTGCACCTATCTATATCTCTACCACACAAATATAAGATTAAAAGTTACTTTTTTAAAAAAAATAGTTTTTAATTATATTTTTGTGTGGTAGAGATATACAAAAACAACTAGATGGGTGCATCCGGGATGCACCCAAGTATTTTTCTGTTTTGGTGTCCATTTAATGCAACCATAGTAACAAAACGTAGTTAGAAGTTAAAGTCGCAGAATATAATAAATTGGACACAGCATAATAAATTTATCTCCATCGAAGGCAGAATATAACTTCAAAGTTTGAGTGTAGATATGCATAATTGAAGTGGAAGGGGACAGGAAAGTAAACACATCACCACGTAATATGCTATAACATTGTGGAAGATTGCATTTTAGTTTGCAATGAAATGAATATTCATAGTTTAAACGACTCGAAGTTGGGAAATGAAGGTGGCACAAAGGTTGAAGAACAAAAACTGAGGTCCTTCAATCCTTTGCAGATCAACCAGATACCTTTCTTCTTTTACTTTATATAGCTGTGTTACAACAAACAAACAAACAAATGCAAGCTTATCATCATCATAATTATTACTTAACCATTCTTTCTAGGCTTCACCACCTTCTTCTTCAAGTGATCTACATATGTATAGTAATGGTTTTTAATGAGGGTGTACCTGAACTTCAAACTTGACCACATTTTGCAATATATTGAGATGATTATTAACCTCCAACATGGTTGAATGCATGTGTTGGTGATGTGTTGAAGTATCAGAGGTTAGCTTACATTTCATATTGTAATCTCCTATCTTCTTCCAACACACATTCAATTCTTGCAACACTTGAAGCACTTTCATCATTATATCACGGGGATGTGCTTTAGCCTATCAAATTAAAAATTACGAATAATACAATCAATTTTTTTGTTAATATAAGTAGTTTTTTTTTTTAATTTACAAACATATTACAATATATAAAAAATATGGTATGAAGTTTGTAATTGTTGTGGAAACACAAACCTGTAATCCAAGAGCCCATTTTCCATTATTAGGAATTAGAGGCATAACAGCCACTGCTTGATTATGCTTTATATGTTGAACAGAAGGCAGTGGGCCAACAATTGGATTATTCATACGCTTAGGTTCCTACACAATAACATTATCAATCCATTTTTCTTAAGTTCAACCTTTGTCCTAAATATTCAATTCAAACTCAAATGTATGACCAAACATATCGCATTTTAAATTTTAAAGAAAATATTTAATTTCCCAAAGAAAATGAGGAAATAGATAGCATGGGCGGAACTTTTCATAAACCTATTCTCAAAATTATTTTGGATAAGGTTAAAGATTTGATTGGCTGTACAATATTCTTCTCGACTTTTATCTTTGTAAAATATTTGTATAGATATTTTGATTCTTAAAGTTAAAAGTGGTTGAGATATTTTGGGTCATGATTTAGAGATTCTCAATATCTTATTAAAAAATATTTTCAATTTTTAAAATATTTAATAAAAGATATTTGAATTGAGTTAATAAAAGATATTTGAATTGAGTTAATAAAAGATATTCTTAACTAATCATTGTCTTATTGTAAACGCTTAAGACTCTTGTTGAGATAATAAATCATTGTTCCTCTTTTACCTATTTCAATCTAATATCCATCAAAACTACTGTTAATGTTGCTTGTTCGAGACAAGTTCTCTTCGACAACGATTGGCAAGAGTGGCTTATTATGACATGACTTGTACTTTTTGAGGTTCAAAAAAATGCTACTTGGTGTTATTGATCACTTCTAATTTTTGGCTTTATAATTTTTTTTAAAGATAAATTTAATAAAAGAGGCTACTTGAAAAGCTTTCTTAGTTAATAAAAGCTATGTTAGTTAATATGTTAATGAAATCAACAATTAACTCAAAACTAACACACTTACCGTTGATTCTTGAATCTCAGCATTAAGATAGCCATTGGAAATAGGGAATCGATTGCCCAATAGCAAATAATACGTCACAGTTCCCTAAAACAATGTGGAACTAATAATTATTGACTTTTAATTAATCAACTCAACTCAGTTAATTATTAGAATATTCTTAATCCATACACTGTTGTAGAAGAGGAACATGTCATTGTTGAGCACTTTCATTAAATATTCACCTTTAGATTTCGGACAACATCAAACTTAATCATTTCATAAAAATATCGAACAACTCTTAGAGTTTGAGATTGATTTATTTATCTATTTTAATATGCATGATTAGTCACAATAATCATATGTATTGAGTTTTTTTTTTTTTTTTTTTTTTTTTTTAATTAAAAGAAAATTACCTCATTTTGGCTTTTGTTATAAAGAGATTCAATCAACTTATCCTTGCTAAATCCCATCATAACTACTTTTTGAAGAACATCCTCATCGATCTGCAAGAAACAATAAAAATGTATATAACTTTAGGCAAAAATACAAACTATGTTGAGATCAAGGAATAAGTATATTAAGTAAACTCAACATCTTCATCTAAGTTGTATAATATACTATAAAACCTCATGTAACAAGACTAAAAACTAATCATTTTTATAAAAATTTATTTCAATAAAAGATTCAGGCAGATAACTAAACGTGTATGAGTCGATTTAGGTTATTTAACACACGAAAAAACTAAACATGAGAGATAATAACATAAAACTTATGTTAGAATAGACCATAGAGTTTAATAACTTCGTTTGGTGTACTACCGCCTACTTTTAAGGGACAATGCATCTGGAGAAAAATATTTTAACTAATATAAAATCAATCAATTACAACATTGTAATTATACGTAAACAACATCAATTACGGTAACACTCTGTATTATTTAACTTAGTGTATGATGATAACTTAGGTCTCCCTAAGTATGAGACTCCGTCTCAATGAAACTTTCACTCTCTCACAAAAAATGCTTGTCTTTCAACGTGAACTTCAGCTGTATAACTTAGGCTTCTCTAAATATGAGAATCCCTTCTCAAGTTGTGGTAGAATGATTCAACACGATCTATATCATACTCAAGATCAACATAAGCAAAAGCTTCTCAATCACATGAATTGACGCAATTGTGTTTTCGACACAAATACTAGACAGCGTCCCAAAATATTTTTCAAAGCGGCCAACATAACAGGAAAAAAACAACTTGCTCTTAAATATAAACAATGAAAAATAGGAAATAGACACCAATCAAAATTAGCAGTCGTCCACAGAAAGAAAAAGAAATCAAGAATTATAATAACACAGGATTTTCCAATTAAGAAAAATATAATCTGTAAGATTTGCATCTCTAGAGGCATCGTGTAGGACATTTCCACAAACAACCAGCAGAATAACTCGTAGGACCAACGTAAACAATCTTAAAAAAATATAGTCATAGGAAAGAATCCAAATAATCTTTCAAAAAATCCAAATTGGAAGAATTGGGAAGAAGAATTTTTCTAGAACCTTTCTAAGAAAATGGGGAGAATTTTTCTTGGAAGGGTTTTAGAGAGAATGTATAGAGATCAGTATGTTCTATGGGGGCTCCCAAAATTCTTGTTTATAGAACTCTATCGTTACTCTTGATTTGTAAGCACCTAATCTTATTTCTTTTGTTCAAGATTTTCATCAAGTTGAACAACTAAATTTAGATCAACAACTTAAAGTGTGAATGATTGTGTAATTGAAGTGCTGAAGAAGAAACAAGTGTTTAATGTGTAAAGAAAAAATCATTAATGATTTTAGTTAACTTAGGAAGTGGTTATGGCATGAGGTTCATAACCCAAAAATGTCCAAGTATTGAGGGCAAGGATTAGGAAAATTAGGAAAATTTGGCGAGGTGATTTTTGGAGATATTTGTGAAATTATAGAAAATAAATATGGAAATTATCAAAAATAATCATTTTGGAGATAATTTGAAGACAAATGAGGCCTATTCATGTAGAATTTAATGTAGGTAAGATAGATCGATCAAAATGAATGGAGAAGTTGAATAGTGGCCGTCGAACTTAACAAATAGGGTCAGTAGATAGAAGTCGGTTCTGTCAAACCACTTGGGTCATTCTCAATTTTTCTAAGCCAAATGAAAGCTTATTGAGTGAGAAAGAAAACCCAAGGTTGCTGGAGTGAATTGAGTACGAGAAAGTGAAGAAATCTTAAAGAGAAGCAAGGTTGTTCAAAACACGAGCAAATCTAAAAAGTCCACTTAGCTTTTCTAAGGTCACCTGGGTAAGATAAAATTCTGGAAAAATACAAAAGGATCCTTTTAAAGTTTCATGAAGGGCGTTTTGAATAATTGTGGATGGATTTAAAGATATAACCTTATAAATTGTTGTTCACAGGAAAAAGATTGTTGATCGAAGAGCCCTGTGTCAGCCTAACCCAGTCGTACACGCTTGACCACAAAGAACCTCTCATGTGCATGGTTTGTAAAACATAGGCGCATGCCCCGCGTCTTCGATGCTCGCTCTCTTGGATGTAGTGCATTCGACAACATGATATGCTCAGGAAGTCTTGAACATGTTGCCTCTGCTCATTGCTCGAACAAATGATGCTCGCTCCCTCTGTTGCTCCAATGTCTCACGATGTTGGAATGAATGCAAGCTTGTGATATCATGTAGGAATGCTACTGTTACCTGGTTCATCCTGGCAGTAGTCATATGCTTGTCTCAAAGATTAAGCCATGCATGTGTAAGTATGAATTAATTCAGACTGTGAAACTTCGAATGACTCATTAAATCAGTTATAGTTTGTTTAATGGTATTTGCTACCCAGATAACCGTAGTAATTCTAGAGCTAATACGTGAAACAATCTCTGACTTCTACGAGGGATGCGTTTATTAGATAAAAGGTCGACGCGGGCTCTGCCTGTTGCTATTATGATTCATGATAACTTGATGGATCACACGACCATCGTGCTAACCACGCATCAATCAAATTTTTGCCCTATCAACTTTTGATAGCAGAATAGTGGCCTACTATGGTTGTGAGGGGTGACGAAGAATTAGTTTTCAATGTCGGAGAGGGAGCTTGAGAAACGGCTACCGCATCTAAGGAAGGCAGCAGGCGCGCAAATTACCCAATCTTGACACGGGGAGGTAGTGACAGTAAATAACAATACCGGACTCTTCAAGTTTGGTAATTGGAATGAGTACAATCTAATCCCTTAAAGAGAACTAATTGGAAGGCAAGTATGGTGACAACAGCCGCGGTAATTCTAGCTCCAATATTAATTGCCTCTGCTCATTGCTCGAACAAATGATGCTCACTCCCCCCATTGCTCCAACACCGTACGGTGTTGGCATGTATGCAAGGTTGCGATATCATACAGGAATGCTCTCTGGTTCATCTTGCCAATAGTCATAAAATGGTCTCAAAGATTAAGCGATCAAAGTGTAATTATGAACTAATTCAGACTGTGAAACTGCAAATCACTCATTAAATAAGTTATAGTTTGTTTAACGGTATCTGCTACTTAGATAACCGTTGTAATTCTAGAGCTAATATGTGCAACAAACCTCGACTTCTGAAAGGGATGCATTTATTAGACAAAAGGTCGACACGGGCTCTGCTTGTTTCTATGATGATTCATGATAACTTGACGGATCGCACGACCATCGTGTCGACGATCCATCATTCATGTTTTGATGGTAGGATAGTGGCCACTATGGTGGTTGGGGGTGATGAAGAATTAGTGTTTGATGCTGGATAGAGAGCCTGAGAAACGACTACCACATCCAAGGAAGGTAGCAGGCGCGCAAATTACCCAATCTTGACACAGGGAGTCGGGGCTCTTCAAGTTTGATAATTGGAATGAGAAAATCTAAATCCCTTAAAGAGAATCAATTGGAAGGCAAGTCTGGTGTCAACAGTCACGGTAATTCCAACTCTAATAGCATATATTTAACTTGTTGTAGTTAAAAAGCTCGTAGTTGGACCTTTGGTTTGGTCGATCGGTCTGCCTATGGTGAGCACTGATCGATTCTTCTCTTCTTCCAACGATGAACTCCTGACCTTAACTAGCTAGGTCATGCCTTCGATGCTGTTACTTTGAAGAAATTAGAGTGCTCAAAACAAGCCTACGCTCTATATAAATTAACATGGGATAACATATAGGATTTCGATCCTATTCTGTTGGCCGTGGAGATCGAAGTAATGATTAACAGGGACAGTCACAGACCTTGTATTTCATAATTAAAGGTGATATTCTTGGATATATGAAATACGAACAACTGCAAAAGCATCTTCAAATGATGTTTTCATTAATCAATGATGAAAGTTGGGGTCTCGAAGATGATCAGATACCATTCTATTCTCAACCATAAACGATGCCGACCAGGGATTGACGGATATTACTTTTAGGACTTTACCAACACTTTATGAGAAATCAAAGTCTTTAGGTTTTATGGGGAGTATGGTCGCAAGGCTGAAACTCAAAGAAATTGACGGAAGGGCACCACCAAGAGTGAAGCCTGCAATTTAATTTGACTCAACACAGGAAAACTTACAAGGTCCAGAAATAGTAAGGGTTGACAGACTGAAAGCTCTTTCTTGATTCAATAGGAGGTGGTGCATGACCGCTCTTAGCTGATGGAGCGATTTATCTGGTTAATTCCATTAACGAACAAGACCTCAACCTGCTAACTAGTTACATGGAGGTACCCCTCTGTGACCAGCCTACTAACTCGGTTAGGGCAAAGAATTTTGAGGCAATAACAGATTTGTGATGCCCTTAGATGTTTTAGGCCGTACGCATGTTAAAATGATGTATTCAACGAATATATAGCCTTGGTCGATAGGTTCGGGTAATCTTTATAATTTTATTGTGATGGAGATAGATCATTGCAATTGTTGGTCTTCAACGAGGAATTTCTAGTAAACGCGAGTCATCAACTTGCGTTGACTACGTCCTTGCCATTTTTACACACCACTCGTCGCTCCTACCGATTGAATGGTTCGATGAAGTGTTCAGATCGCAGCGACGTGATTAGTTTGTTGTGAGATGTCCATTAAACCTTATCATTTAGAGGAAGGATAAGTCGAACAAGATTTTCCCAAGTGAACCTGAGAGAGGATCATTGTCGATGCCTAAACATCAAACGATCTGCAGACGTGTTTAAAAACAAATCGTCCACGTCATGGGCGGGGGGAAGCATGCTCTTTGCCTGCCTCCTCCACTCCCAGCGCTTCTAAACTAAACCCTGATGCAGTTCCTCCAAAGATACAAAGGTTGTTTGATGAATTCTCCAACTTAGAGAAGAACCCAGAGGGTTATCTCCCTGGCGAAACATTCAACATCACATAATTGATTTAATTCTTGGAACAACACTTTCAAATTTACCTCATTATACGATGAGTCCTAATGAGTACAAAATCCTTCGTCAACACATTGAAGAGTTACTAAAAAAGGGGCATATTCAAATAAGCTTAAGTGTCTGTGCCTGACCTTACTTACCTATGAAAAAGATGGTAGTCGGAGGATATGCATGGATAGTCGAGCTATCAATCACATCCAATGAAATATTGCTTTCCATTACCTTGAATAAGTGATTTGCTAGATCAATATGGATGAGCCTTTGTACCGCCTTAGACCCTAAATTTGGACCAGGATTCGGGATCCGAATTTGGCAACTAACGGCCTTGACATTTCCTGCATTGCTTGCTACATGACAACATCATCCTTGCTCGTGTTAAAGGATTATTAGAGAGAAAGTTGTCCCTACAAACCAACACGGGTCCTTTCAACATGCTTTGTACTCACACACATGCATCCTAGGAAAACTCTCAAAAGGTCACCCAACATAAAATTGTTCCAAACTAAGCACGTTTAACTTTGGACTTCTTATGATTAAGCCACCGAAAAGGAATGTGCACCTTGTTGGTATAGGTAGTAACATTTATTTCTTTTAAGCCTTTCTTAACCTTACTTTCATGTCCTCAAGATCCCTCTCTTTCAGATGTGTTATCAGTTTATTCATGCCCCCCTCCTAAACTCGGAGTGTTACAACTTTAATCTTTTCAGAGGTGGATTTGAAGAGTGATTACCAACAAATCTGAATTAGATTGGGAGAGGAGTGGAAGAATGCATTTAAGGCCTACTTCTCATTCGCATACCGTCGGCCAATTCAAGATACCACATTTGTTATAACACTCTCACATTCTTGTAATCACTTGCACTATAAATAAAGCCCATCTTTCCTCCATTTAGTAAGAGAATCATTTCATTCAAAATTAGAGTTTTGGTATTACACCGAAAACAGACAAGACTTAAATAGTTTCTCAATAAAAATCTTAGAGAAAATATTAAAATTACATCATAATTATTAAATAAAACATAAATAATAATTTAATGCCTTGGACAACTCATATCAAAGGTTAACCTTGACGAATACAACATAAAACTGCTCTAAATTAAGCATGGTTAGCTTTGAAATATTTATGATTGAGTCACTGAAAAGTACGTATATCTTTTATTGGTATAGATACGTACTAACTTTCAAATTATGAAGCCTTCTTAATAATATTTTCATAATCCTAGTATTTTTATATTTTTGATATAATTTCAATTCATTCACGTATCAGTTGTTTCGTTAGAGCTAATTTACTTTTTGTCTTAATTAAATTCAAGTTGTTGTAGTTCTTTTTGTCTCTTTGAAATTGGTCCGGTTGTGCTTGTTAATCTTTGAGCAAAAGGTTGAAAATGAGACAACAAAGACAGTCTGTTGTTTCCATTTTTTCAAGATGTTCAATACACGTACAGATTGTGTTGAATATGAAAATAAATAGGAGTACAAGTATTGAAAAAAAGAACTACCCTTTTCAAGTTGACGTATAGTAGAAAGTGGTTTGATAGCTAAATATGGAGGAAGATGAGGTTGAAACCATGGATGTTGACGAATTTGAGGCATGGTTATCCTTCTAAGTGGATCAACTGCAAGTAAACTTGAGATCAAGTTACTTGCCTCAGCTGATAAATAACTTGGAAGCTTATACACTCCATTCTAAACAAATTCAATGACATAAACAAATTATAGTCAAACCTTCAGTTCTAACCAATAATATATATATTCATCATATGGACACAAATGAGACCTTATAGTTTGTGTTGATGGAAATTAAGATTTACCTTAATTTTATCAACAAGTATAGGAATGTTTTCATCATCGAAAGGAAGAGAACCACATAAAATAGCGTACAATATAACCCCACAGCTCCATATGTCTACTTCAGGCCCTGCGTATAATTTTCCAGAAATAACCTGAAAATTGTAATTTAAAAAAAAAAAAAAAAAAAAAACTTCAAAATTAGGAGATTTTCAAAAGACTCTCAACCTCTTAAGCCAACCCATTAAAAATGTATTTGTTCATTAGGCCCATTATGTTTGTTTTCAATTATTTCATTTTTTCGTAAAGCCAAACCCATAATAATAATGGTTTAGAGTTTGTTGGTGTGTGTGCTTGTAAAATAGGCAGCCATCATCTCCTCCATTACTTTCTTCCCTTTCTTGTTACTTTCTTTAGGTTTTTTGCTAGTGTTTTCTCCCCAGGCTTTATATATGGCCAACTGCGTGGTAATAAAATATATAAAAACAAGAGGGTTTCTCTTGCTATCTTTCTCTTCTTTTCTTCTTTCTAGTCTATTGAAATGTGGTTCTTATCGCCCACGTCTAACGACTAACGGGTTTTCAATTTGTTTTCTTTTGACATTGGGTTCTCCTTCAAACACAACGGAGAATGCAATAGATGATATGTTGGAGGACGATATGGTGAAACTGAGCTGCTGCAAAAGCCCGAACAATATGATCAACTACCAAACAAAAATGGGTTAATAAAATGGCTGAGTCGCGGATCACACTCTCTTTAAGACATTTCATGGCTTTGCTTGGAGTGCAAACAATTCAAAATTGTCACGTCGTTCTCATGATAAAACAACCAAAAACTCGATCGAACCTACACAGGAGAAAAACGTACACTACCGAAAAACTTGCTCATTAGTTAAGGACTAATTTTTGGATTTTAGGCAATTCATGACAAATTTTTGTATCATTAGTTAAGGACTAAAAAAATCAGTCATTGAAGGTAGGAAAATAAATATTGCATGTTTTTTTGGGTAAAAAATGAAAATTTTCGGATTTTCAATTTTTTTACCATCTTTCTTTCTTTGTAGGTATATTAGGGTTTTAAGTTTTCTTTAAAAAGGTAAATAGGTAATTAAGAGTAAAAAAAAAAAAAAAAGAGCAACAAGAAAAATAACAAAATAGAAGGTTTCATTTTGAAAAATAGTAAAAAAAATTTAAAACTATAAAAATTGAAAAATGAATTTTAAAATTATTAATTATGAATTAATGATTGACCAAAATATCCATAACTAATTCCAATTATCTAAAATTCAAATCCTAACAACTCATATTTTACTACAATTAAAAAACAAATATAGTTAAATTCTAATATTTCTAAAATTCAAATCATATCTATCAAATCTTAACCATATTCCTATAAATAATAATTATTAAAAAAATCTAAAAACTATAAAAAATATAATATTTTCAAAATGTTTTTAAAAAAACCTATAAACCACAAAGATTTAAAATAACAATTATCCTAGTAAGGGTACATTAAATTTAAAATTGGACAACCAATTATCAACGTGATAACGTCCTATAAATACCTTGCATTTGCGATGACAAATACAGTATTCTTGAAGGTGTATAACAAATACAGTATCCTAAAAGGTGTAACAAATACAGTATCTTAGAAGGTGTAACAAATACAGTATCCTAGAAGGTGTAACAAATACAGTATCCTAAAAGGTCTACAAATACAGTATCCTAAAAGGTCTAACAAATACTATATCCTAGAAAGTGTAACAAATACAGTATCTTATGTGTGCATATGGACTAAACAAATACCTAAAAAACAATATGCATTTGGACTAAACAAATACCTTGTCTTTGCATACCTTGTATTTGTTCATAGAACACACACCATTTTACTTTGTTCATAGATCACACATACCTTGTATTTGTTCTCCACAACCTCAGCATCTTTGTAACTTTACTCTTCTCATAGAATACACACAAACAAACTTCAGAATTTCATCAATGGCGAGAATAATGTGTCACCGAGAGGTTGAGAATCAAATCGACAAATCATCACCTACTCTCGGAAATCAGAATCTTCTGAACCATGTCGCGGATCATCACCCCCAAATGCCCTTTCAACCTTCCGTCGCCGTCAGCGGCGACCAACTTTTCCACCCACCGCCGAAGCTAGAGACTCAACTCCTCTCTCTACTTCTCAAAATCGCCATCATGATTCTCTTAACCATCTTCTTCTTCGTCTTCCTCCACCTCGCCACCGTTCTTCTTCTAATCCACCTCTGCGTCGCTTGTGCCCTCTATCGCCGTCCCCGATTCCACCATCGACGTTCTCAATTCTCAGATTCCTCATCTGGGTTTTCCCATCGTGACCTCAAAAAGCTTCTCCAGATTCGATTCTCCAATTAAGTCAATCCCCATTCACAAATTTGGTCAATCTTCTCTCATTCTTTTGAAGTTTGAATTTTTTCCCTCCATAGCTTGAATGAATAGTTCGTATTCTTTGACTGTAATGTTCGATCTTCTTTAACTAGTTGTGGATATGGCGATTTGATTGTGAAATCTTGTGGGGGTTACGATCTAGGTGAAGGAAATGACGGATGAGAACGTGAAGAAGAAGGAAAATAAGATCGATATAATAAATAATAATTAAATTAATTATATATATCTAGATATTTCAAAATAAAACTAACCAACAAATCTTGTAATTGGTTGTTCTCGTAACAAACTAATATTATATAATAAATCTAATAGATAAAGCCAAGGATTAGTGCCCAAAACAAATCTAATATAAAAATAGGGTTAATAAATATCTATCCAAAATTAAGTTGACTTATTAAATAAATCATAAATTCCATACACTTAAGGGCAAAGTTGGAAACCAAAAGATCCTATCCTTGTGTGCTCCACGTTTCTGCCATAAATCTTACCTTTTTCGTTTTCTGCCATAAATCAAAAGGACTCTTCTGATTTTGTCATTTACTCCAATTCTCCAAAGAAAAAAGATCTTTGGTTTTCTGTATAGATGGCCCATTTACAGGGACCAGGCGAAAAATTGCCCAACATTTGAAACTGAACGAAAAATAGTCTTTTGATTACGTTAGCACCGTGCGAAGTTACCGGTTTGGCCCTAACTTCAGTACGTGCATCCAAGGACCACTCGCCACATGTTATACGTCTACTCTATACTCGATCCTCGTCACATGCTCATTCGTTCCACAAGTGAACAAAAAAAATGAAGACAATTGACTACTCGATACACGTTACACGCTATGACGTTACAGGTTGCTCGCCATATACGCTATTTAATTTCATTCAGTTTAAACACTGCATACTTAATCAAAAAGTTAACTTTTGTGCTCGATTAATGTTTACTCTTCTCTCTTCTTATATTCCTGTGCCATCTGGTTCTATCCTCCTCAATGTCGATTCATCATTTTCTTGCGATTCATACTTCTCGACGTCTCTGCTACTTGGAAAAGGAAACAATCATTCCTCATGCATGTTAGAAGTTGCTCAATACTCAGTCTTAGCATGTGTGAAGCTGCTCGATACTCGGCTTTGCAGATGTTTCACGTGTTTCTATTTTTTATGACTATACTTTCTCAAGAGGTCGACATAGATATATTGAGTTGTGTTCTAAAATGAATGTTGTTTTTTTACTAGGCATTGGGCAAACATGTTGAAGCGAGGAAACCACACATCAATTTATTTATATATATATTTTTCTTTGGGATAGTTATTTTTGTAAACAAAATTTAACCAGAGTTTTGTTTACTTGTTTTATTGTATATAAGTTTTATAATGCCTCGAATTTAGGAGGGGACATGAATGAACCGATATTACATCTGAATGAGAGGGATTATAAGGACATGAAAGTAAGGTTAAAAGGGCTTAAAAGAAATGAAAGTTACTGTAACATCCCAAATTTTTAAGGTAATTTGTAATTTTGGGATGTTAATTTTGGGTTTAATTTTTGTTGGGTTGATTTTAATTGTGGTTGGGAAAGAAGAAATGTGGTTTTAAAGAAGAAAAAGGAAATTGGTTTTAATTAGGAAAGAGAATGTTGGATTTTATTTTGGAAAGAAATAAAATAATATAAGTTATAATAATATTAATTATATTATTATTATTATTTTATTTAATGCACATTGGGATTAGGGCAACCCATCTTCCCCAATCTTCCTCCTCTTGCAAAAGAAAAAACCCTAATTTCAAAACCCTAGGTTTGCAACGCTCGCCGCCGCTGCCCTCCTTCCATTCGTCGCCGCGCCTCGTCGTCGCCCCAGCCGCACAGCACGCCGAGCTCCAGCCGCTGCCTCACGAGTCCACGCCCGTTCACAGCCACGCCGCCAGCCCAGGTCTTCTCCGTCGTCGCCAAGTCGCCCGCGTGTCGTCAGATCTAGAAAGCCGAACGGCCCTCCATCGCGTCGCGCCCGAGATCAGACGTCGTCGCAGCCTCCCGAATTTGCGTCGCTTTTTGTTCCGCCAGTTGCCAGCCGTTCCGCGCCAGATCTGACCGCAAGCTGCACCAATCTCCACACCCGAGCTGACGCAGCCGCCATCGCAAGCCGTGCCTCGTCTGCACGCCAGATCCGCTCGGGCCGTCCGCCAAGTTCCATCCGTGACGCGCTGGCCCTTCCGAACCTCACCTCGCCCGTCCATGCCTTCGCTTGAAGCCAGCCGCCCGTGAGTCAATCTTCACCCGCACGTGCCAGATCTGCTTTCCACGAGCCGAGCCGAGCCGAACCGAGCCAAGCAAAGCCAAGCCGAGCCGAGCTGAGCCTCTGAGGGATTTTTTGTCACTTCTTGTCTCTGCTGCCTTTTGCTCGTTGTTGGTTCGTTGGTGAGTTCGGAAGGTCTTTTGGGAGCTAATTCGATCAACGAAATCTCGGTAATGTGAGGTAAGGATTACTCCTACCAAATCTACGCTTTTGGCGTATAAGGTGTTAAGATTGTTTTTCTGTGCCTGTTTAGAGTGTTGGATTTGGATTTATCTGGCTTATAATCGGTTGGTTTATGCATGATTTGTGGTACCGTT
>JBBPDJ010000021.1:2905286-2953257 GCA_037974625.1 Cucumis cinereus
TACTCCACCATGGCAAAGACGTTGCAAGTGATGGCCCCACTGCAACGTAGATTCGCTGCCTTAGTGCTGGATTCGCCTCGCTTTGACAAAGGCGTTATAGTTGCTAGTCCCAGTATAACGTAGGATACTGTCGTTGTGTTGAGTTGGTTCCACCTCGGCGAAGACGTTGTTTTTGAGACAGACAAAGTATGCAATTACTTGTTTAAGTATAGTTTAATAATAGTCTAACCAAACAATCTCGTTAATGGTTTGTTATTCATGCAGATAGTGATCACAACTAGTCTTGTGATGTCTAAGGAATAGAAGATTTATAAAGACACTCCGATTAACGAAAGGCATGTATACGAGTCTGATGATGGTGATATGAGCGAGAGCGAGTCGTTTAATGGGAAAGATGACCGTGTTCGACCTGTTGATGTCCTACATGACCTAGAGGAGGCCTCTTTGGATGAAGACTATGGTCAACACTACCCGCAACAAGAGGATCCTATACATGACTCGCTGCCACCTTCCTCACATGACAAAGATAAACAACCGTCCGCAGGTCGACAATCGGACAACGAGACGGTCCATTCCGATCCCCACACTAGACCGAAATCAAGAAGAGTCGCTGTCTCTGCAGACTGTTAAATGAACTGGTCGAGCAAGTCACATCAGTCAAGACAAAGGTAAGAGACATTCAGTCGAACCTTACCTCTTTGAGAGCTGACGTGACGGATATGAAGTCAACTTTGCAGCAAATTTCCGACTCCTTTGGTAACTTTTTTCTGGTACGTTAAACAAATTTCCCTTGTGATATGTTTATTTTTCTTTATGCAAGTTGACAAGTTTTTTTATTCCCTTGCAAGACTACACTAGACCATTAGAGGATGAACACCATAACCCACTTCCACCGAGTCCTTTACATCCTTCTCAGTCCAACACACCTCCCACCGGGTCCAATGAACCAATCCACTACAAGAAATTCATTTTTTAGTGGCACATCGAAAACGTCACTAAAAGTCCACAAAACGTCGCTAAAAGTATTAGCGGCGCAATTCTCTGCGTCACTAGGACTGTCACTGTATCCGCGTAGCTAAAAGTTTTAGCGACGCAATGCTTTCGCGTCGCTAAAACTATACTTTTAGTGACATAAATGCGTCCCTAAAACTCCACTTTTAGTGACATATTGTTTGTCACTAATTAATTTTTACAGCGACATCGTACATATGTCACTAAATGTATACTATTAGCGACATATATTATTATGCCACTAAAGATGTGACGTTATTTAAAAAATAAACTATGATTTACCGACGTTATAGAAAACATCTGTAAAAGTATTTTATTATTGAAAACTATGATTTACCTTTCATCTCTGATGCTTTTGTCACAGACTTCGATTCCTCATTAGCTTCCTATAAAAAAGTATTTGGTTATTCCTCAGATTCAGTTCATCAAGATTCAAAGAATAATGAATTCAACTCAAAATTACTCATACATACCTTCAGTTTAATAAGAAGCCCAGAGAACTATTCTACTTGGACCTCAACGTCTTGTATCTGACCTCAAAGAAGAGAAGAAAAATTAAAGGATGTTTATAAAAGAACAAACTAAGTCCCACAAAGGTACAAAAGCGAAAGGGAGGGAAGAAAATAAAATGAAATTACTCCATGGTTACAACTGCTTATTGAAGGTCTCCATTCTCATGTCAGAATTGCTTCGCAGAACTTGAGTTCCCTTCTACAGATCAATTTCTCTAGAAGAATCACCTTTTGCATTGCTAACAAATGAGTCCTATGATAAAGAGCATGATAACCCATCATAACAAAAATTTTGGGTAGCCAATTAATCAAGCTATTCCTACTAAGAGGGAGATAACAAGAATATAGAATGAGTAACAAATCAATAATTTCACATTGAGATCCAATTTTAGAAACATCCATCCTACCTACTTTTGACATATAAATTGCTTCATTTCAAATCAAACACAATGATAGCAAAACAAGATGAATGTTAATCTTCATTAAAAGATCACCATGAAACTTATGACTGCCAAAGGGCACCAACAAACTCAAAACCAATCAATTCACGAAATAAAAGACCGCAATACAGCCATGTTTGGATGGAAAGATATGAACTACAAACCGTAACACTAACAACTACATTGGATGTCTCAAACATATTATATTGCATCTGATTAAAGTGTAAACCATCTCAAAAGGCTAAAATTAAGGTAAGCACACTAGCAGACTGTCAAAACCATAATAACTAACAAAATTCAAAACACACAACTAAAACATGGTTACAATCAATGTACGATAATAAACGAACACAATGTACGATAACTCATTACAATCAATCTAGATTTTTTTTCTCAAATTTGTCCAATAAACATAATTCAAGACATAACATCATATGATTTCTACACAAACCATGAAAAGAGAAAAGTTTCAAATCAAAACTTGCTTAAATTATTAGAAACACGTCATCGGTGGTAGAGGATATTGCTCGCAGTTTTGGGCATCACTACAAACACAATAGTTTGTTGCCGGAGTTGTTAGAAGGGAGAGAGATGTGGAGAGGGAGAGATGAGAAAGGAATGGGGGGAGGCGTGAGAGGGGAGGCGTGAGAGGGACAAAATTTTAGATTAGGGCAAGGAGGGAGGGAAAATAAAATTTCATAAAATTACTTTTAGTGGCGTCATACCCTATTGTCGCTAAAAGTTATTTACATTAGTGGCGTAGATTGACACGTCGCAAAATCTTTTAGTGACGCTAATTTCAACTGTGTCACTAATAACAATTTTTTGCAACGTTGTTTGTAACACGTTGCTAAAAGGCAACTTTTAGCAACAAATTTTGGTTGTGTCACTAAACAATTGTCACTGAAAATGAATTTTCTTGTAATGATCCCTCCCATCGAGTCCAATGAACCAATTTCTCCCACCGAGTCCAATGAACAAATCTCTCTCACCGAGTCTAATGAACCAATACAACCCACAAAGTCCTATACACCCTCACCACCAACACTACCTCTACCCCCCACTTTACCACCACCACCTCCACCCTCCACTCTACCACCACCACCACCACCGCTACCCTCCACTCTACCACCACCACCTACATCTCCCACTCTACCACCACCACCTCCATCGCCCACTCTATTTTCACCACCGCCACCACCCACTCTACCTTTCCCACTGCCCACCATGTTTCTAACAACACCACCTCCTACATCAATCACAATCATCCCACTTGATCCAGCACAACTTCACGATATTGAGATCCTTCTCCTATCGGCACCTAGATTTTCACACTCAGAGTTAATCTCATTCCCTCATCAATCAAAGTTGAAAATAAAGATGGAGACTCAACAACTATTCCTTCATCTACTGAAGGTGAAGAGTAGTGTGAAGATCGAGGTGAACCTTGAGAGCTACCAGCCAAGGCGCACTGGTAGAAAAAGGAAGAAACCTCAACTGTACACACCACCGCTCATTTCAAAGAGGTTGAGAGTGAAGTACACCAACCCAGACATTTCTCCACCTGAGAGAGGCATAGTGGTCCCTTACGATCCAACGATGGCGGTGGATGAATCCACTATGGGAGAATTTACGTACTAGTTGGATGCTTCGGATATTGGACCGTCTAAGGGGCAAGGGAAGTGTTCCCTATTCCGAATGAACTAAATGGAGAAAACGCTATTTAAAGAGCTAACAACGGGTAATGAGTGGATAGAATGCAATGTAAGTACCCTATATGGTTTTAATTAATATTCATTGTTTTACATGAATGCGATGTGTTAACTCATAAGGGGTGTTTGGTGCGCAGGTTCGGAATCAAATGCCTGTGTTTGGGGTGCAGGATTTAGAAATCTGGATTTTTGATGCCTGTGTTTGGGGTGCTTGTTTTGGATTCCTTGGTTTAGCTACTGTTTAGTTTTTTTTTTCTTTTTTTTTTGTGAATTGAACATCTTAAATTTTATAATGTAGTAATTTTATTTGAATTTTTTTCCATATTTTATACCACCAATTCAATATTTTTACTCTAGTGATTTTCGTGATAATAATGTAAAAAGAAGAAATTTTAACATTCAATAACAACGATTCTGATTACAGTTGCATTAACATGAATGGTCTAATTAGGAATATTACAAACCATCCACAAAATATAACAAGTCACACAATCTGATGTGGTTTACAAAAGTTCCACTTAAGCAACATCAAAAAGGGTCTAAGAGGTTTCAAAAGTAAGCATAACCAAAATGGTCAACAAAAGCGAAAGTCAAATAAAGTTACATTTACCCACGATTATGGTTGTCTTCCTAAGATACGCATGCATTTTCTATACTTCCATTCTGTTGGGTAGTCAAGGAACAAGTGCAACATCGTGGGATTAGGTAATAGAGACTCAGCTACAATAAAACAATCGTCCATGTCCATTCCAGGAATAGTTTGTAATTCAGCATATAATTGTTTGCGTAGCGATGATTCCATTTCCATTTTTTCTTTCTGCCCATGCAGCAATCTTCCCAATTTCCATGGAAGCTTCTCGCAAACCTGCATGAAATGTGTCCATGAGGTCTCCTAAATATGACCGCCTTTTCTTACTCGGCTTGGATGATCCTGCATCATGTGTCCTACTTGTTGGAGTGGATGACATGTCCTTGCCCCATGTAGGCTCGAGTCCATGTGGGTTTGGAATATCAAAATCTGCGAGATTAATATCCATGTCATCTTCTTCAATATCTTTTGCAATCTGTAAGCCCATTTCAGCTAGTGTCTTACATCTACCACCAGTAGCCCTATCTCTACCAAACACAATTTCCAAGTCATAGCAGTAAGGAAATGGTTTGTTCAATAAATCTCGAGCATTGGAGTTAACAGGTGTAAGTATATTTTATTTTATTCTTATAGAAAGTATGAATTATATTCATCGTCTTACCTTAACCCAGTCATTGAACACGGATTTCTCTGCCTCAATGCACTTTCGTTCCTCATTCCAACCAAACCCACTACACGTTGGTCCCATCATCTTTGCTATGGCAATGTACTGCTTCTTCAAAATTTTCACTCTCGACTCTAGATTTGGAGTTACTTGTATGTTGCTTCCAGGAATTTTTTTTCTTTCATTAATTTTTGTACTTGTACCAAATATTCCAGGCCTGAATGTTCCATTATTTGCCTTCCAGCCACCTTCCTCCAGTAGTTGTAGCAAGCACTCAACTAATGCCTCATCCTCAATGGTTGTCCACCTGTGCTTAGTGAATTTTGAATTTGTCGACGCCATCTGAATTAGCACATGAATTTTAGTAAAGCTAATGTATAAAAAATTTGTAGAAGACATATACATAGCTTAGTTCTCATAATTTAGAGGGAACCCCCCCCCCCCCCCCTATGTACTTCTAACTCCAATTACACACAAAAAATAGTTCAAATATAGAAAATGTGATAAAACAACAAAATTATATGAAAAACTAAACTACATATATTATTCATACATTATTCCAATCCTCAAACATTTGATTTGCAAGATTATCCCTCCATTCAGTCCAAACATTAGTCGTTTCCATAAAATTTATATTCTCAATGTTCATCTCACTTGAATCGCCTTCACCAAGATGCGCCTCCTCAAATATTGGCTATGAACCCATTTCTCTATGTATCAAGTTATGTAAAAGGCAACATGTCGTTATTATCTTACATTGTATGTCAACGGGGTAATAAGATCTTTCTCGTAGAATGGCCCACCGACCCTTTAATGATCCAAATGCTCTCTCAATAACGTTTCTAGCAGATGAATGTCTCATGTTAAATAGCTCTTTTGGGCATGTTGGTGGGTTTCCTCCACGCCATTCGGTTAGATGGTAACGTTGACCTCGATATGGAGCGAGGAATCCTTCAACATTCGGATAACCAGCATCAAACAAGTAGTAGTAACCTGCCCATGTTGCGACCATTATGAATTATTAGGGTACACTAGAAGAAATGGACATATGGTCACGATTGTGTGGAGAGAATGCATCATCTTACCCCTTGGGACTTTTAGACCAGTAGGTTGTGACACTGCATCTCTTTGTACCCTTGAATCAGATGCATACCCTTCTCATCCAGACACGACAAATATAAACTCACCTTTTGGCGAACACACACCAAGTACATTAGTGGTAACATCACCCCTTCTAGACCTATACCCTGGGAGATCACTCACACTTACATTCACCTTGATGTGTGTACCATCTAATGCACCTAGACAATTCTGTTAATGGGTAAAAAGTTTTTTTATTCGTCATTCCATACAACACATATCCATTGTAAAGTAGTGGATGGGTCGATTATATACCTGAAACCATTACCACTTCTCATGCGGACATGAATGGGTCACTGGATCAGGTTACTTTAGAAGGACTTCATGGAGTTTAAGAACTGCATTAAGAACAGGATTAAAGTGTCTCGACACTGTCTCACCGAACCTTGCAAAATGTCGTCGAGCTACCCTATTCTTAACATCGTGTGCTACAATGTGCAAGAAAATCGCAACCATCTCTTCGACGTCCACATATTGAGTGGCTTCCAAGCCCCCTCTTGTTCTTAACATAGTACACAAGATAGAAAAACATCTTCGATCCATCCGTGTACTCTCTAGAGAAGCTAAATCACTTTCATGAATTAGGCGAAAAAAGTTAAGTTGCCTAATTTGGTGTCTAAGGTGTGGTGATTGATTTTCTATTCTTCTGTCTCCAAGTCTTATTATCATATTGAACATTAGCATCCACTGTTGTTGTGTTGCGCAAATGACAGTAAGTATTGCAATCAACTCATGTGGTTCTATGTCCATGTTATCTTAGTACTTTAATTAACGATAGATTCCTGACAAAACAAAAACAACTGAGTTCCTACTACACGAGACTCCTACTAAAGTCCTAAATATTGTCAATATCCTAACATTGAGTTTTCTAACACAACAAGAAGGTTGGTGTAATGTCCCCTAAATTTACGAACGACAAAGAACAATATCAATCTTGATACCCATAATACTAGTGTAAATCTAATTCCTGTTTTGTTAGTTTTAGTAAAAAAAAATTGCCTTACTTTTTTTTTTTATTATTATATAGCTCATTTCATCCTTAAAACTTAGTTATGAAGTTTGAAAATTCTTAATTTAATTTTGCTTTTAAAAAACACAATGGTGTCTTTTTAAGAAAAAAAATTGTGTGATTTACTTGATTTTAAATTTTTACTTTTCCAACTAACCTAAATCTAAATTTATAAAATCTATAATTTAGTCTTGCTTTAAAAAAGTATAGAGTGTTTCTTTTTTATTTATTTTTTTATAGCAAAGGTTTTTAAATATTGGTTTGTAACAAATTTAGTTTTTCTTCTTTAATCTTATTTGTCAGCTTTTACAAAATATTTGTTTTCTGATTTTGAAATTTAAATTTTATATGAAATTTTAAATTTTATAATTTAATTTTGCTTTTTAAAAACAAGTTAAAAACAACCATATTTAAAATTCAATTTTGTACAATTTTTAAGTAGTTAGTAAACATTATTCTTTGTATAGAAATAAATATCACATCAACTAACATAGTTATTTTTTAGGCAAATTTTTTTAAGAAAAAAGTTACAAATATACTCATCGCACTGGCTTTCTATCACAACTGAATATCATTGTTATTCCCAAAGAACGATTTCAAGACAACTTTTTTTTTTTTTATAAAAAACATGTGTGTAACCATTTTGCTTCTAATATAACAAATAAACAATACAAAAAGACAAAATTAATATTACAAATTACAATTCAAACAAAGTAGTCTCAAAGGTTAAAATAAATAATATGACAAATATAACACAATCATAATATACAAAACGTGGATGTACTAACAAAGAAATTAAAAATGCAAAAGTCCATGTACAAATATGAGAAGAAAAAAAAACACATTACGTAGTGGGTAGTCTAAAACTGAGTTGCAAGGCAAGACAAGATGGACCTACAAAAAAAAAACAATCAACGAGAAGTGGAATTACTTTATAAAAATATTGTTGAAATATTGTTGAAAGTAATTACCTTGTATACAATGAAGCTCACTTCATGATAGTTGAACGTAGAAGTAAGTATTGATAAAGAAAAGTTCACATACCCCCAAACAAAATATCAAAGAAGATGGAAAAACAAAGTGCATTAGTTTATGAGGAAAATAATAGTATAAGAAAAAAATGATACTAATAGAGAACAAAGTCTATACAAAGAGATGGAAAATAGTTTACCACTCAAAGAGAACAAGGGTGCTATGACCTCAACTTCAATGGAGCAAATTTTACATACAAAATAGAGAAGTAGTGTGTTTTTGAAAGAGAAGTAATCTATTTATATATAATGAGTTCAAATGGTAGTTAACAAATAAATTTAATTTTCAAATCACTCAACTACCATCATAAATGAAGAAATTATTACTACATATTGAATACAAATACCCTAAAAAATAAAAATAGTAATAGAGTTATGATTTTCAATCTCTCAACTACCAAATATTGTAGGTAGAAGTAAATATAAACATTAACTTTGGGTCAAATCACACCAAATTTGTCAATTCCCAATTTAATACATGTCAACCATCACATAATTGGAAAAAAATAGTTAATAATATAGAAAAAATAATTTCTACAACACTAATATTAATCAAAACATAGAAAAAATAATTTCTACAACACTAATATTAATCAAAACATAGAAAAAATAATTTCTATATTAGTGTTGTAGAAAAAATAATTTTTACAACACTAATATTAATCAAAACAGTATTGTTTATCATATGTATATAAACGATCCAAACAAATCAGCATAAGAATGAAACCACAGTAGTCCAACAAATAACAAATAATGTTAAAATAACATAGGCCTCAGTTACATTGAGAGAAATTACTCATCATTGGCTAAAGAGTTAGAAATTAACCTACAATGTAGATCAAAGAACATCGGCCACAAAATCTCAATCATCCAAAATCAACCTTCTACCATGTCTCTAAAATTATGAAAATCTATTGTTGTCTAAAGAAATAACAACAAAGGAACCACAACTTCCAAAAAGCTGCAAAAGGTCAATTCTGTCATAAAAAAGTTTCTAAGATAGTGGATATAAACAAAGATATAGATCTCGGGCCAAAAAAATGTTTGAATGTGAAAAAAAAAAGCCAAAAAAACACAGAATTAGTAAACATCACAAACCCTAAATTAAAGAAAAAAATTGTTATTTTTGCAAGTAGATCGAAAGAAAAAGAGCAAAACAAACACACATTGAACCCTAAATCAAAGAAAAAATAAAATAAAATGTTATAAAAATTGAATCAGTGTTACACATACTCTAAATCCTAACATCGAACTTTGGGTTAGGCTTAGTAAAAAAAAATTGTTAATTTGCAAAGTACATAAAGAAAATGAGCAAAAAAAAAAAAAAAAAAAACCATAAAAAGTAAAACAAAATGTTCTAAAGTTGAATACCACAAACCCTAAATCCTAAGATCAAAATTTTGGCTTGAAAAAGTAAAAAAAAAAAAAAAAACGAAAATATTGATGATTTTGCAAGATTTGAAGAAAAAAAGCTAAAACAATACAAAAAAAAAAAAAAAACATACCTACGAGGATCATCAGTAGACATGCAAGACAACAAGGTTAGAAAAAATCGCAAAATGGATTTTGGATGTCATCTTCACAGATTTCCTCTCGTTGTCTCCAATGGTGGTATTAGATGAGAAGCATGATGAAGTAGAGAGAAACTTGTTTAAGAAAGGAGAGGTGAGAAAGTAGAGAAAAGATGAAGGATATGTGAAAGAAAGAAGAATTGTGAGAAAGTAAAGGAAGGAGATGTGAAAAGATGGAAGAGATATGAAAGAGGAAAACACTTCTTGGATGAAGGAGATGGGAAGAAAGAGAAACAAATGAAAGTGTGAAATCCTATCAATTTATCCCATAGATTAGGGTTTTTTTTTATCCCATGGGCCAAACATGGGCTTGGCATCAAATTTCAAGCCCACCTAATGCCAAGCGAATGGGCCAAACAGCCCCATATGGTTTTACAGGTCATGGACGCCTTGTTTTTATATCTTCGAAGATTCTTGTTCGTGCGGTCGAACATTTATATTCACAAGTGGTCAACACTCTCCTACGGTTTAATGGTATGTGACTGACGGTTTAGTTCACTACTAAACAACTCGATTTACTATATTTCGTACTTTTGCATTTTATTTTATGGCTTTAGATTCATCTCAATTCCATCAAACAGTTCGTAGTATGAAGAGAGATACACGGCAAAACACGCGAAGAGGTCGCTCTCGTATGGCAGCGGGAGCATTATTATATGGACTGTGTCCTTGGTCTAGAAGAAGACCACCAGCCAGGGTGGACAGATGTCGATTATGTCTTCACTCCCCTCCATTATCATCAACACTAGATGATGCTGGTGATCGACCTCAATCAAGGACGTCTGATTGTTATGACTCCTACCCTACGTATATCTCGATGCAGGATTTGACGAAGTTTTTAAGGGCTGCATGTCACACCATCCCTCCACTCGTGGAAACTTGTGGATTGCGAGAGTCAAAGTCGGACCTCTAACCTGGCCCATGGATGGCGAACCGGAACGACCTAAGAAACATTCAGGGGAACTCCACATTAGCTTGTGAAATTTTTTGTTTAAATTTTTTTGAATACTTATGTACGGGTAATTCCCTAATATCCCTGGATAAAAGTAAAGCTTTAGAATATAGATTACAGTACGCCGCAAGATTATGAGCGTCAAAACATTTCTGTTAATTTCTGAATAAATTTGATTTTGTAAATTTAAGAATTATGTTCATCAATTATATAATACGAGTTCAATTCTGTTCATTAATTTCTTTAATTGCAATTTTGAATTCAATTATGTTAAAATGTAAACATTAGTTTCTGGTTGAAAGTCTGTATAGAGTAGCGTGTGCATCGAGTAGCGAGTAGCGTGTATCGAGGAAAAAACAGGGAACTCAATTTATTAATTTTGGCTTCTACAATGAATGATACAACTTGTTCAATTGAGGCTTGTAACGTGTGTAACGTGTAAGGTGTAACGTGTATAATGTGTAGCGTGTGAACCTTGTAACATGTAGTGACTTAGCATGTAACGTGTAACGTGTATAGCGTAAATCGAGTAACGTGTAACATGTATCGAGTAAAAACAGAGAACTCAATGAATGATACGATTTATTAATTTTGTCTTGTACAATGAATGATACAACTTGTTCAATTAATTACAGGTTGATGTTAACAATGAATGTGTAACTTAACCAATTAATTACAGGTTGGACGACTACATAGCTTGTGATTTCCTTTGAACATTACGAGGCACGACAATGTTCAGCGGTTCCTTGCACCATTTTCTATTGTGACCCGGTTGGCCACAATGTCCACATTTTTTTGCATTCGGACGCTCCCCAGCTGATGGAATACGATTCACCATTCTCTTACCAACTCGGACAACCCTTTTTGGAGGAAGTATCTTAACCTCTGTATAACCATCTAGCTTCTTCCATTCGAAAATATGACCAATCGGGTTGACCGATTCTGCGTAGGAAACGGTCAATGATTCAATGTTACAATCTACTGCATAGGGTGAATGAGTTCACATTGCGGTTCCTAGCTGTAGCAATAGCATGTGAACACGGGATCTCTAAACACTAAAAATGAACGCATGAACACTCTTTGGTGTGGAGATCGACAATTCCGCCTAACCCACCATCTTTAACCTTGAATCTGTAGTAGTCAATTGGTAACACCTGGTACCGTCTCGTCAACTCGAACTCAGTTTTTATCTTCTTCTCAGCATACTTTGAGTGAGTCAATGTAGAGCTTGACCAAGTGTTTCGTCGTTCATAGAACCACCCTTGCAGAAGACCTCTAATGTGTTCCAACAGCGTTGTGATAAAAAATTTTCTAGCTTCACTGTTAATGGAGTTGAAACACTCGGCTCCATTGTTGGTCATGTTGTCATAACGTTTTTTATATTGATAACATCATGTCCAACGTTCAACTATGGTAGCCTCAAAATACCTTGCTAGCGAACCATTACCATAATTGACGATTTGGGCCCAAAGTCTCTTGAACTCAGATTCTCGAAATGCCCTTGATGCATCGTGGAAAAGTTTTCTAACTGTATTGTCCTTGAAATACTTTTTCATATTCCTCTTTTAATGAAAAGTACAAATACCATGGTATGCCTTCGGAAATACTGCTTCAATGGAATTCGAAATGGACGGATGTTGATCTGAAACAAAAACTAGATCACGACATTCGCCAATTGCAGATTTCAAATGAGACATGAACCACGTCCAAGAATCATTGTTCTCACTATCTACAACGACATATGCCAACGAGTACAAACTGTTGTCACCATCCATAGCCACACCCACCAACATGGTTCCCTCATACTTACCCTTCAAATGGATACCATCCACAATAATAACAGGGAGACAAGAACTAAATCCTTGCAAGCTCGGACCCAATGCCATAAACACATACTTGAAGTATACGTCGTCCTCAAGCTTGATCTCAAATACGATTTCAGGATTTTCTATCCTTAAAGCTTCCTCGTACGCATGCAACAATGAATATAATTCCTCGGGAGTCCTCCCTTGCTAGGGCGAAGACAGTTTCGCTAGCACGTCATGCCTTGTCATAACTGATATTTACTCCAAGTTGTTGACGCATGTCATCTATGATATGATGCGGACAATCACCATGACCAACTCCAAACTTGTCTTTAATTAAATGTCCAATGACAAATGTACTTGCTTATCTGTAATCGTGATTCAATACCTCAATTGAACATATGTGCTCGGTCGTACACTTGGTTATCATAAATATATCACACCCTTTCGTTCTAGTTGCTCTAACAGTCCATTTGCAAGAAGAATGTATACACCGCACACTGTACAAATTTTTGTTAGATTTTCTAACCTGCATCTCAAAGTTGTTATTGATTGCCAACAATGACAACCTCATCTTAACATCACTTTTGCTGAAGAAAATCTGTCCTTTATGAATGTTTGTGTCCACGTTTGATCCAGCATATGGTTGGATTACCAACTCCACTAGTCTACAATCACTACTCGAAGGTACGTTAGGAGTATTTGATTGTTCTTCAAACTGTCCATTATTGCCTCCAAACTGTCCACTACTGCCTCCAAATTGTCCACTACTGGGAAAACTTTGTACATATCGAACTGTATGTTCTTTCCCAGTGGGTTAGTCCCACAACTTTACAAATAGAACATTAAGAGGGTTTAGGGCATTAGGAGAGTTTAGGGCATCAGGAGGATTTAGGGCATCAGGAGGATTTGGGGCATCAGAAGGGTTTAGGGCATCCAGAGTGTTTATATGATCAGAAGTGTTTATAGAATAAGCAGTACATGGTACCATCTCAGCACCAGTACCGCTGGCATCATAATATTACCATGTGTTTTTCATGTTATCTAGGGAGACTGCTGTTGGAAATGACCCTATCGTTTCATTTTGGATCTTCTCAACACTTACATATATCGACGGTCTGCTGTGGGTATATTCATGAAGCAAAAATCGAACATCATCATCATCCTCCACTAATACAATAAATGACTCTTCGTCCATACGGTATTTAACCTGGATAAGTAGACTGTATTCTGATGCACTACACTTAGACACTTTGTACATCAATTCTTTAAATGCATCATACACGATTGTAGAATCCACTTCAACACCCTTTTGGCGACCTTTACTGTAGCATTGTTTCTCCTCATCTCATCTACCGCCAAATTGGATAAATATATACCTCTTTTCCATCCTATAATACAAGGAAACATCATAAATTAGGTAAAATATTCTACAATAAAAACATTCATCATTCTGTAAAATACATGCTACACGTTACGCGTTACACGCAATACACGTTACACACTACACATGTTACACGCTATACGCTATAAATACTACACGCTGCACGACACCTTCCTCACACTCGATGCACGTTGGAAGATACTCGACAAATGTATTTTGTTGCTTCATTATAGCTTGTAATAGTGCAACCATTTCATTAGATGACATGAAAATAACTGGAGTTTAACTGCAACTTACATAAACTGATTATCATGTAAGCTGGTAAGTATACAAAACTAGAGTTTGACTCATACACAAACTGATTATTATATAAGCTGGTAAGTATCCAAAAGTAGAGTTTAAGTGCATCTTACGTGATTGACTTGAACAAAGAAAATCGATTGTGAGATGCTATGAGTTTTATTTTCTTGTTTGTTGAAATTTTTAGTGGGAAGAATAAATTTTTTGAAGTGTTAGAAACAAAAAGGGTAGTTTATTATACAAAATGACTTTTTATTAAATGGATTGTAACCATTGTTAGACTTTTAGCCAAAATTGCGGCTTAACGTCAAATCGCATGAACGAATTTCTAGGTAACGTGCATCGAGTATGTCGAGTAACGTGTAACGTGTGAATCGTTTAACATGCATCGAGTAGTCAAAGGTGCGTATATTATTTGACTTTTGTATCGAGCAATCGAGTAGACGAGCAGCGTGTATCGAGTAAACGTGTAATGTGCATCGAGTAGCTCTGGGACGCGCTCACTAAATTTAGGGACAAAACGGTAAAATCACATGGTGCTGACATCATCAGAAGACCATTTTTCATTCACCTTTTGAATTTGGGCAAAAAATCGAATGGGCCCCTGAAAAGGGGCCATCTGTACAAAAAACCCCTTTAAACATCTTTATGCACCTTCAACCTTCTTCTTCTTGTTTTTTTTTTACTTCTTCTTTAGGTGGCTCCCTAAAGAATATTGGTTTAAACTTTTTTTTTTTTTTTTTGGTTTTTTTGAATTCTCTTAGAAAACATTAAAATCTCAAGCTTTATTTCAAGGAGTAAAATTGAGACTCTAACTAATTTGGATAGATTAGGCTCCTTCTTCGAGATTTCTTGGAGAAATTTTGATTGACTCTCCAAATCTCAACAAATTTTGTAGATTTAATTTTAGTTTCATCGAATCTGATTCTTCCATTATAAACAGAGGGGTGGTGGTGGTGGAGCTCCTTTCATTCTTCCTTGCAATCAAATTCTTTTTTTTTTTTTTTAATTTTAAAAATCTGTTTTCAATTTTTTTATTTGAAGTCAACAACCTTGGTAAATTGAGTGCCGGAGGGAGAGAATAAAAAGAAGTTGGGCGTCACACATCTAGGTACTTTCCCATCTCTCCACAACACAAAAGTGAAATTAAAATTAACTTTTTTTTAAAAAAAATAACTTTAAATATTGTTTTTGTATAGTGGAAAGATGGAGAGCATGTAGATAGATGCACCTAATCATTGCCCTTTTTCTTATATCTCCGATTCATGGTTCTGTCACGCTCGCGTTGCTGTCAATGGGACAACGTTCGATTGAAGCTCCTTTAATGACAGATCGATCGACAACATTGCCAAAGAGAGCATTCACAAAGTTCACCGTTATGTTTTTTTTTTTTTTTTTTGCTTGTTCGACTTCCAACTTCTTCTTTCTTCTTCTTTTTTTTTTCTTTCTTTGTCCTTTATTTTTTTATATCTCTCTCTCTTTGTTTGTTTGCTTTTTTTTTTTTTGCGATCTTTGTTGATTCACCAATGTTCTTTAATAATAACTTACTCCCGTTTTCTTTTATTTTATCATAGGAGCAAAGCTACTAAGATGGTGAAGAAAATTTGAACTTGAACAAATTTGGAGATGGAGGTGCATCGAACTTGATTGAAGATGATAGTGTACTTGATTTTAACTTGAATTACTAAAAAAAGTGGAGTAGCACCACAATATTGTTGGAAGCGGAGCAATACCACAATATTGTTGGAAACAGAGCAACACCACTTATATTTTTTAAGCGAGACCGCACCACAATATTGTTGGAAGCGGGTCGAATTATACGCTGTTGATCTGACATTAAGAGGTCCGAGTTATACACTATCGATCGATCTTAGGAGGTCCAAGTTATACGTCTTCTTTGACCTTAGGAGGTCCGAGATATAGGCTGCCATCCCAACCCAAAGAGGGCTAAATTATTTGTTCGTGCTCCGACATCGTCTAAGGATAGTGACATTATAAGTTTGGATGAATGCTTCCTTTAGCGTTCTTTATTTATGTTGGTCTCGAAATATGATAGTCTTTTTATTAGGGATGAACATCTTGAATTTAAGGATTTTGCCCCCAGTTTGTTGTGATGCCCCAATAAAAATGGACATCTTGTAATTTGAAGTTTCTTTATTCAATGAGATGAACGATATCAATTTTGTAGAGGCCCACATAAAGTTATGACACTCCTACCTTTGTGAAAACATTTTATGAACTGAACTTAAACTTATTTAAGTTGCGTACGTACCGTTGAAGAAAGGGATCAAGTCATAACGTAGTTCAAGTTTTTTTTTTCCACCATTCACCTTTTAAGATCATGTGAGCTAGGAGCAACACGCAATTGATACTCTTGCATTTAGGAGTTATTTTATATTTCAGAAGCTTTTATTTTCATCATAACTTTAATCCTCTCCTTCATTTGTGGGATTCGCCAATATGATGAGTTGGCTTCACCTCAGGAAACCTTCTGTACTTATGACAACAACCAACTTCCTCTTCATGCGTGAAGAGACAAGAACAAAAGTTCTTTGTTTGGTATCTTTTAATTGTCAACTTTCTCGACATTAATATGAAACAAACTTGTAAAACTTATTTGATTGCAACCATTTGTTATTACTGTAGGTTTCTAGAGAGATTATTTTGCTTGGATAATTGTACATTTGAACCGACTTTGGATGTAAGTAATCTTACTGCTGGAACCGCCTTTGAGCCCCGATATAGTTAATAAGACTATTGTTGAATTTTTTTATTGGGTACTACTGTGAAGCATGATGTGTCATGATATTTTAGGATATGATAGGTAGATTAAGATGCTTGATATGTTATTGGTAGGATGTATATGACTGATTAAATTATGTGTGGGACCTATAGACAAGTAACATGATTTACGTTATAAATATATTGATGTTATGATAAGTGCCCTGATCAGAAAGTGTCAGTTTACCTTCATAACACACCATGATATTACAGCTCCATGAGTCATTGGCTCACTCTTATATTACAGTTTCGTATACTAACGGGTTCACCATTATATTATAGCTTTGTGAATCTTCGGGTTCATAATCATTTTACAGCTTCTTGTTAGGATGGGTCAGACTGTCCACTTGATTATCTCTAATGGTCAAATTATAAGTGTCCCACACCGAGTTGTATTCAAAGACATGAATGCATAGCCTAACCCTAGTAGTGGAGTTGCTTACTGAGTATTTTTATACTCATTATTTTTTATTGTATAATTTTCAAGTAAGGACAAGAGTAGACCGACAAATGATGAAAGGGATACGTGATCGTGCCATATGGGACTAGATAAATCGCTTATGCTCGGTTTATGTTTTCAAGTTATTTTAAATGTTTTGGTAGGGAACTTGATTAGGTTTATTTTACTTTTATTTTATTTTAATTCCATTTTAGTTTATTTTCTATAACTTTTTAGGGACTCCGGACAAAGGTTTATTTATTTGTTTAATTTTTTTTTAATAAATTGTTTTAAAGTTGTATTATTGTTTTTAAATAAAAATATTTACATCAATAGTCAAATGTTTTGGTTTAAATCTATGTTTAGAAAGTAATGAGGTTTGTTAGAAATCTCGAAAACTCGGGTTGTTACAGCTAATAAAGGAGGTTAAATCCTAATTCGCATAATGAAAAATAAATAAAGAAATAAATAAATGGGTATAACTTTTGAGTCTCCCTTTCTTAGAACAACTTTTAGTGACATAAATTTAAATTAGCCTTTGAAATTTAATTAAACTGAATACATCTAAATTAATTAAACTTAATACAATTTTGCTAAACTAAATTAAGATAAGATTAAAATGAATTTTGAACACAAATTTACTTATTTTGCAGGGCACTTAGAATTATTTTTGTTAAATTCATTAGTTGATCAAAATTTTGAAATTATAATACAATATAATTAAAATGAAAATATGTGATATGAAAAAGTGAAGTAAACAACAATAATTGCATTGAACTGCATGCATGGGATCGAAGCATGAACATAGTAGAAGGATATCTACGTAGCATACTTTGAATAGACTTAAATATAAATAACGTGAACCTGCCCCTACCTCAGAAACAGAGACCTCCTCTTCAATAACACAAAATGTCAATACTCTATAAAATTGCATAATTCAATAACTAAAAAAAAAAAAAAAAAAAAAAAAAAAAAAAAAAAAAAAAAAAAAAAAAAAAAAGGAAAACAGGATCCTGAGAAATCATATAGAAATTTAGGAAAATGATCAAAAGATGATCCTAAAATTCAATAAGAACTTAGAATCTCATTAAAATGATAAAATGTATGAACCAGATAAAGAGAGGTAGGGAAAATCCAAATACAATTTTGGGATTCGATAGAGGTAGGTGCAACTGTAACCATCTTCCACAGATAACAAAAGGTTTAATCATTCTAATTATAAATAAATATCCTAGATTTTTTTTTTTTTGTAATTTATTTTTAAAGGTATTAAATCAATTGGTGTTGGATGAAGAATTAAACCTTCATCTCGAAGTTGATAATACAATCACTATACCAATCAAATTAGGCTTGTTTTAGCTTAAAAGTCAATATTTACCTTACCAAGATGAAACAAATAATGGAGATTTACTATCTTAGAATTTTAGAAATTAAATAAAATGTTAGATAAGTAAAATATTAAATAAATAAAATAGTTCTATCTGATCTCAAGAGATTACAAAAAAAAAAAAAAAAAAAGTGCAAAACTTAGACCCCACGTGGTGAAAATTACTTGAACATCCAAATATCAAATAAATAAGCGACATCAATGGTTTCAACAAAAACTAAACAATTGTCACACCATAACTACACTGTTGACATGAACTTGGACCACTTTAGTCACCTCCAAATAACATTTGGCAGAAGGGCCTCTGAGTATCTTCAACAAAACAATGCAGAAACTTTTTTTTTATTTTTCTTTTTCATACCGTCCTTATGTACACAGATCTTCCATTCCAACCACGACGATATTTGTTTCGTTAGACTCTGATGTTTTGTATCCCTCATCCCTCACCCTTACAGTGGAAAAGAGTATCCACGAAGATATTTTGAGTCTACTCCCGATTCACGCACCAACGCTACTCGTCCCGTTCTCGCTACCTGTAATGAACACTCAGAAGATTATCTATCTATGAACTCGAAATGAAAGGGTGAGTTCACATGGATCTTCTTTACAAACCTCACAAATGCCATAAGGCTCTAACAACCTCTGGAGTGCAACCATCTTATGCAAATCTCCTGTAAGCTGAAATGAGTATCACAAGTAGGTTCATTACTACAAATTTTTGCTTTACAATACACACCATTTACTTTATTAGATCAAATTTAGCCTTAAAACCATTTTGCTTAAGTTGAGATATGAACTAAAATACATGGAAAACTAATAACATCTACAACATGGTTCTATTCTTCTAGAACTGTTTTTATTTTTTGATTTTTTGATTTTTTTAATTTGTGTTTGAGAATTCTGATCTGATTTTTTATTTAATCTACTGTACTTTGTATTTAAATTTGAATATTTGTGTGATTTAGATTTGAGGAATTTTGTGCATATTAGGGTTTTTTTATTTTTTTTTTATTTTTAATATCGATAATTATAGGTCAATCGGCTGGCTAACACATCTAATAACCTGATCATAGTACAACTAATAGCCAAATCATGCTACATTTGGCAACCAAGAAAACTCATGAGACATTAAATCTAAGGTATCTGGTCACCATAGTTTGAAGCTATTCCATCTAATTTCTTGACTTCTTTTATTGGCCCCAATGACCACCACCTTGACTCACCAACAAAGGATTCGTAGAAAATTAAGCTTTGTGTTGGTAGAAGTCAACTTAACGTGATGTATTAATGGATTCAAGACCCAGTTTGATAACCATTTGATTTTTGGATGTTGGTTTTTGAAAATTAAGCTTACAAACACTACTTCCACCTATATTTATTATCTACTTTCTACTAGAAAAACTATTTTTGTTTTTAAAATTTAACTAAGAATTTCGTAAGTGCTACTTAATAACCATAGAATACAAAAATTGAGAGGAAACAAGAATAAATAAAAAAAAACATAAAACTAAAACCAAATTGTTGTCAACTAGAGCATAAACCATTTACTAATTCGATTTTAGAAAAATGTATAAATTTTATCTCTATATTGGATGGTGGAAGTTCAAAATTAAAACTAGTTGACTCAATATGCTAAATACAAGTAAAAGGAAATTTTTATCATAAGTAAAATCGCAGCAAAACATATCAGTTGAAAAATTACCTACCTCTAGTGTTATGGTATGGTCGGAGACATCAACTGCCTTGGCCCTAAATATTTGGGCAATATCAAGCACATCACGCCTAGCAGAAGGATTTGCAGCAATTTTAATCAGCATCAGCTCCCGCTCCGAAAACGGCATGTGGGTCAGATCCCGAACCTAGAGAGGAGTAACCAACGACCAATTAGATTTGGACTGTTAAGCATAAGCTCAGTAACCTTCGATATCTTATTTACCTTTCTCTAACAGGAAATAACAATTCAAATGGGATTCAAAAGAACACTGTAGCTGAAAACGTCATAGTTGGTAACTACATAAAATTTCAAGAAGATATGCAATTTGGCCGAGGACAATTTCTTATAAGCAAGGCAAAAAACAAAAGATTAAGTATCCTTATAATTGGAATAGAAGAAAGAAATGGAACAAAATAACATTAGAATTTCTCCAAAGCTGTAGGCTCTAAGCATGAATGGGTCTTAAAGCATATAGATCTTGCAAGTGCACAAAATACAAACAAGAACTAGGATCGTTCCAATCAGGTATCAATGCAGCAAAATTCTAAATCTGATCGCAACCTATAAAGCCAGCATTCTCAAATAAACTGAGGAGAGATCTGCACTCAAGTGGTAAATATGGATACAACTGCGCATTTGAATATGAATTTTGGGGAAAAAAACTTGTGATGTTTACCTCATGAACATCGGCCAGCCTATAAAGTTGCTGCACTAACTTGTAGATTGATTCATCCGTACCAGGAACAACCGTTGTTATGCGTGAAATGCCCTCAGATTCTGCATGACCAACAGCTAAACTCTGATAGCAAGGGATTCATCAGATTAGATTAAAAGAATCCGAAGTGGAAATATCAAAAGAAATATCATTCTGTAACATCAATACAATTGAAAGGCGTGAGATTTTAAATATACCTGAATATTATATCCCCTTCTTGCAAAAAGTCCAGTGATAATATAGAGGACTCCTGGAGAATCATTTACTAGCATAGATAAAGTATGTGAACGAAGACCATCCACCTGCAATTTGTAGTGGTTAAATGTTTCCAGTAAGATGACCGAAAAACATTTTAAATTCAATGTGGCAAACAGACACGGCAGCATTCACTCAAACTAAGACAACATACAATTTGTAGGGTTACATGTTTCCAGTAAGATGAGCGAAAAACATTTTTATTTCAATGTGGCTAACAGACACGGCAGCATTCACTCAAACTAAGACAACATACAAATTCCACTACAATGACCATAATGGTTTCAAATAGAAAGGCAGAAGCCCTTGAATTATGCTAAGAAAAGGCAAAATAGGATCTTGCACTCTACCAAATTAGTAATTGTGAACGGTAAATAATGTTACTTGGTACAACACAAGGACTTTCCAAGTGGTCACTCAACGTAATAATGTAACTACCACTATCCAGACAGTAAGAAGAAAGAATCACATGATAATTTTGAAAGAAGGCTGATTTTTCCTTACATCTTCGTCATTGAGTACTCCCCAGTGAGCATCAAGAACTGGTTTGATAGTAAAGTTATCCGACTGCTCCACAGGATATACATCTCCCTTCATAGTTCATAGAGAAAAAAAAACATTACTCTTAAAAGTTTACTTCGTCACATCTGTAATAGAGATACAGAGAATAACATAGTGATCCGTTAGAAATTTTCTTTCAGCAAAGAAAGAAAAACAGCCAATCTTAATAAACAGGTAAATTTAAGTTTTTTTTTAAAAAGGAAACGAAACTCATCATTGAGTAAATGAATAGACAATACATACAGATAAAGTTTGGGTAAAGTTTCCATGAACAACAAGAATCAAACACTAACATATATTGGACATTGTGTTAAACATGTTGGAAATAAGAGGCTTCGCTGATAGTTTATAGCCACGAGGGCATTTTAGTATTTTACTTTACCCTAAGTTTATTTCCTTTTTTGTACTAGGCTTGCTAGAGCCTATAAAGTTGTTTTCTCTTGTAACTTTCATTGTGTGTGAAAATAATAAAAGAAAATCTCTATCGTGGTTTTTTCTCCATGTTTTAGGGATTTCCACGTAAACCTTGTGTTTTCTTTTCTACGATGAACATGGTAACAGAGTATTGTAACGAAACCCTAGCCGCCATTGGCGAAAACCAACCGGTGCAAGATAACCTTAGTTCTGCACCGTCTTGCTTCAGCCACAGCTGCCCAAGCCGCTCTTGATCGTTATCTTCAATCCTTGCATATTCGTCCAATTCTAGCATCGCCACAACCCTTTGATGGAGGAAACCTTAGCCAAAACATACACCATGAAATCGAGATTAGTGAGTCGTCTGCCTACCACAAAGGTAAATTTCCTGCCGTGGCGACAAACTTCTTGCAGCAATTGGATCTCCCTCATCATGCATTGCATAGTTATGAACATCAAGGTTTGGTTGGTTTATCCCCAGTAATGGTACAACCATTGTTTTAAAAAGCCCTCTTGGGTGCGCGCCTAAGCGCAAGGCATAGGTCTAGCGCCTCGCCTTCAAGGCGAGGCTCACAAAATAAGGCGTGCCTCAGGCACGAGCCTTCTGTAAAACCCCAAGGCTCAAAGCCACGGGGTTTAGGGCTTAAAATAGTAATGATTAAGGGTTTTTCCTCTTTATTAACTAAAAGAATCAAGTTCACTAAGTCTAAATGCAAAATTCTTGTGTTTGAGTTTTTTTTTTCCATATTTCCATTTCAACTATGCTTTCTCTTTTTAATGTAATATTTTTTATGTAGTGCACCTCACAAAAAAAGCTCGCACCCTTTTGTGCGCCTTGCGCCTAGGTTCTAGAGGGTCATTACACCTTAGTGCGCGTTGGGCATTTAAAAACACTGGGTACAACAACAGTTGGCTAATCTTCAGACAAGTTTTCAGCAATAAATCGCTGCGCTTGGGGCAACCCTAGATGCTTCCACAAACCTACATTCCAGTACAGTGAATTCTGACGTTTCTTACGGTCTACCGATGTATCCAAAGAATTCGGTAACCTCTTTTCCTACTTTAACGACTACAAACTATTTGTCTGGCTCTATGAAAAATTCCACAAGGTTAATTGCAAGAAAAAAGTTGAATAGTTAGAACTATTTCTTCTAGTCTCAGTCCATTAAAATGGTCCTTGAAGAGCGTCACAAGTTTGGGTATCTAACTGGTGAGATACCAAGACCTAAACTAGGGGATTCTCAGGAGCGCATTTGGAAAGGAGAAGACTCCCTAATTCGATCACTGCTGATTAGTAGTATGGAACCTTAGATAGGGAAACCGTTGTTGTATGTTGCAACTGCTCGAGATATCTAGAATGCAGTTCATAAATTATATTCTAAAAGACACAATGCGTCTTGTCTCTACACTCGACATAAACAAACTCATGAGTGCAAATAGGGGATGATGGATGTCACTTCATACTTTAACAAATTGTCCCTAATTTAGCATGAGATGGATCTGCGAAGTGATATTATCTAGGATTGTTCGAGTGGAGGTGTCATGTATTCCAAGATTGAGGAAGTCGATCGTGTTTATGATTTCCTAGCTGGTTTGAATTCCAAGTTCGATGTAGTGTGAGGTCGTATGTTGGGACAAAGGCATATACCTTCTCTTATGGAAGTGTGTTTTGAGTTGTGTCTAAAGGAAGACAGAGTATGTTATGAATATCGTGACTGTATCTGCTATTGATTCTGTTGCTTTCAGTACAAAATTATTTGGTTATGATAGTGACAAGCAAAATGGGAAACAAGCCACCGACGTAAGAACATTCCAAGAAACCTGGCATACGAAAGAACAATGCTGGAAGTTACATGGTAGACCACCAAATGGCAGAAGACGTCCTTCAAATGACAAGCCTAACCCTGGTCAAGCTCTTATGAGGGAATCAGCGAGTGCCCCCAGTCACAACCTAAGGTGAATTGCCAAAGTGACCCTGGTGTCTCTTCCCTTAGGGTCGTTCAACCAGGCACCTCTTACTTAAGTCCCTCAGCATAAATGGTAAGAAACCATGGATACTTGATTCAGGGGCTACAGAGCATTTGACTGGATCCTTTGATAATTTTCTATCATATCTTCCGAGTGCGGGTAATGAAAAGATTCGGATTGCAAATGGTTCCTTTGTTCTTATTGCAGGCAAGGATCATATTTCTCCCTTCGATGGTTTTAACTTTACAAAATGTGATGCATGTACCCAAAATATATGAATTGTCAAGTTGCCTTCTCACCAGATAATGTTTTCTTTCAAGACTTGAGCTCGAGGAAGACGATTGGCACTGCCCGACACAATAGGGGACTCTATCTCCTTGACGATGATACTCCCTCTAGAAATTGTTATTGGACTAGTTTGTTGTCTTCTTATTTTTCAACTTCAGAATAAGATTGTATGTTGTGGCATTTTTGCCTTGGTCACCAACATTTCCAATATATGAAATATTTTTTCCTCATTTATTTAATAAAGTTCATGTTTCTTCTCTATCTTGTGATGTGTGCATTCGAACAAAACAGCATAGGATCACCTTTCTGTCTCAACCTTATAAATCTTATCTGCTCCTCAGCTTTATTCATAGTGATGTTTGTGGTCCCTCGAGTATTAGCACCTTTTCAGGGAAACGATGGTTTGTGACCTTTATTGATGATCATATCCATCTCACATGGTTTTTTTTCCTCACTGATAAATCTGAGGTTTCATCAATATTTCAACAATTTTACATTACGATTGAGACTCATTTCAACACCAAAATTGCTATTCTTCATAGTGATAATGGTCGTGAGTTCCTTATTTGTGACTTTCTGTCTTCTAAAGGCATTGTCCACGAAAGCTCGTATGCCTACACCCCTCAACAAAATGGGGTGATTGAAAGAAAAAATTGTCATTTCCTCGAGGTTGCACGGTCTCTCATGTTGTCTGCTTCACTTTCATTATACTTATGGGGGATGCAATTCTCGCTGCAGCTCATCTTATTAATCGAACGCCTTACCATGTCCAACTCCAAACCCCTTTTGAATTCCTCAAGGAGTCATACCCTACCATGTGGCTTATTCCTGATGTTCCTTTCCAGGTTTTTGGGTGCACTGCCTTTGTCCATAGTCATGGTCCTAACCAAACTAAGTTTACCCCTTGTGCTCAGAAATGTGTCTTCATTGGGTATCCCCTTCACCAGCGAGGTTATAAATGTTTCCACCCTTCTTCCTGAAAATACTTCATCTCCATGGATGTAACATTTCTTGAGGATCAACCTCATCATTTCTTCGCATGTACCTGCAGTAGCATTCAAGTAATGTCCTTTGATTTCACCTGTTCTGTGATTTATAAATAGCTTCTGCACTGCTTGCTTGACTCCTCTTCTCTTAAGTCTCATTCTGTTCCTCCGTCTTGTTTTGTTCTTTGAGACGTCTCTAGCGGGGTTACCCGATATTGTAATAATTGTTGATCAGCAAGAAGAATATCGGCCTCTTCAAGAATGTATCACGTTGGGAATTCCAACTATTTGTTTAATTGATACAAATTGTGACCCCGATCTCCCAGATATTTCGGGTTTAGGGGGAGAGTACAAGTGAAGAAACTAACTGGTCCACATCTTTAGTCCTCACTGGCCTTCTTGAACCCATCATAAGCGACCATGACACCGTTCTACCCATTGAACAAGTCCCTTGAATAACTTACTACAGGAAAAATCTCAGAAAGGAAATGATGTCCCCTACTGCTCTGCTGGATGCGGTCCATAGATCTGAACCAACACAAGATACATTAAGAAAAGATGTTCACAGGGGCCAGAAAGACTCGGTCATAAGAACTTAGACCACCTACGCGCTAGTAAACGAAAACCACCTCGACCGGATCAGAGTAAACAAGAATGTCGATCAGGCACGGCCACCATTCAAACTCGGAATTCAATCAATAAGCAACTGAGACTGAGAGTATGGATTCCTATGATGATCCTTTCGTCCTATTCCGACCACTTTCTTGTTATCTCTTTCATCCTTTGTCTGTTCCTCTTTCTGTTCCTGATATGAAAGACTTGATTCAAAGAAGGACAATGAAAAGAACTCTGATTCCAATGAGATCGGCCGCTCTCTCATTCCTTCCTCCCAAACTTCCGAAACTACGGATGATGGATGAACCGTCAGCTTCCAGCCACCCAACCAATCCTGTTGATCCTGACCTACAGAAAGGGGTGAATGAGGTAATATCAGCTGCTTTTCCGAGTTCTCCTGATTCATTCACCCTAACTGATTCTGACTCTCTCGAGGTACTACTGCCATGATAATACTAACTTGTGTGTTGAGGATGATATTGTTGATTTGCCTGAGAATGACAAGACTGATATGTTAGTTCCAGAGAATAACATAGTTGCATTTAGTGATGAAACTTTGATAGAAACACAAGAGGGTGAGACTCTTCCACAGGCTGGAAAAGGTAATAAAAAACCCATTACGGATGAGGAATTAGACAAATCAGGGGATTATAATATTTCTCTCGACATGCCCATTGCATTGAGAAAGGGCACCAAGTCCTGCACTAAGTACCCCATGTATAGCTTTATTGCTTATAGTAATTTGTTTTTTTTTTTTTTTTTTTGCAAAGAAAACAACTCTTTATTAATATTGAAAAATAAAGAGACAAAAGCTATAAGTACAAGAGAATTATACAAAGAGCGAAGAGAAAATAGAAGGAGAAGCGGTAGAATCAGTAGGCGCACCGGGACATCTCAACTAGGTTGACACTCCCGTAGCGCCCTCATCATCTCCTCAAAAAACTATTACAAAACTATCTTAAACATAAATCAATTTGGACAGGTCCCAAATTTGATTCCATACAGTAAAAGTTGCTGGTTGTGCCTGCTAGTAATTCAATCTTACAGAAACAAACAAGACAAACAGTCAGTCAACGGCATAACTGTGAACATAAAAACTTAATCTTGGACATAAACTCAAAACATAAAAAACTGCTATGATCAAGGCCCACTATTTTGTGTTATGAAAGTGTTCCAGTTTAAAAGGAGCTTATAGTAATTTGTCTCATGAGTTCAGGGCATTCACTCTCAGACTTGATACAACAACAATATTGGAAAACATACATACGACTATGGAAATTCTTGGAGTGGAAGACTACGGTCACGAAAGAAATGAGAGACCTTGAAAAGAATAATACGTGGGACCTTTGTGCTCTTCCTAAGGGGCATAAAACAGTTGGGTGCAAGTGGGTGTTCACCCAGCAGTATAAATCAGATGGAACTCTAGACAAGTACAAGGCCAGACTCGTAGTGAAAGGGTTTACTCAAACTTATCAAATAGACTATTCTGAGACTTTCTCCCCTGTAACGAAGTTAAACACGGTCGGGTCCTCCTTTCTGTTGCAGTTAATAAAGACTGGCATCTCTATCAACTTGATGTGAAAAATGTCCTGAATGGTGAATTAGAAGAAGTTTATATGAGCCCCCACCACCCTATGTTTTGAAGCTTAGTTTGCTCATTAGGTATGTAAACTCAGGAAGTCTTTGTATGGTCTAAAACAGTCCCAAGAGTGTGGTTCAATAGGTTTACTACATTTGTTAAGTCTCAAGGTTTCACTCAAGGACACTCTGATCACACATTGTTTACAAAAAGGTCAGTATCTGGAAAAATTGTTGTTCTAATTGAGTGGGAATTAGTTTCCAAAGCACATGGAGATGGAGGCCTCGATTTAGTTAATATAAAATCCAGGAATTTGGCCCTCCTTGCTAAGTGGGGTTGGCGTTTTTCACAAAATCAGTAAGCATTTTGGTGCAAGATTATCTGCAGCATACATGGAAGCAACACCTTTAATTGGCATACAAGTGGTAAAGAAGAAGCAAGTCTCCGAAGCCCAAGGATAAGTATCTCTAAGCAGTGGAGAAAGATTGAAGCTTTGGCTGTCTTCAAAGTTGGAAAAGGCGACAGTAACTCATTTTTGGTTAGATGCATGGTTGGATGGCATAGATTTAAAAGAACAAGATTTCCTCGATTGGTTAGAATCTCTTGCCTTCCAAAAGGCTCGATTTCCGAACATTGGGATAGCTCCACAGCCTCTTGATCTTTGAACTTCAGAAGATTACTTAAAGAGGAGGAAATTACAGAATTCCAGCTTCTCATTGGCTCCTTGAATGAATTCAGTCCATCAAATAGTGATGATAAAAGAAGGTGGGTGTTGGATCCAAATGGGATTTTTACAGTAAAGTCGTTAACTAAACAACTTGCCCCAGCTACTACTTTGGAAGAGCAATTGGCTAAAAGTCTCTGGAAGACTAAAAGCCTGAAAAGAGTCAACATTTCAATTTGGGTTATGCTATTTGGAAGTTTAAATTGTGCTCCAGTCCTACAAAAGAAACTTCCCACTCATTATATTTCTCCCCATATTTTCCCTCTGTCTAGGCCATCGAGAAGACCTTCAGCATTTATTTTTAAATTGTACTTTTGCTGCAATTGCTAGAATAAGCTTCTTCTCACCTTTAACTTTGGTTGGTCCTTTGACAAAAGAGTGCAAAAATAATGTCTACCAGCTATTGTCCGGTATTAACCTAAAGAAACAAGCCTTTTTGTTGAGGGCTAATGTTGTTAAAGCTTTGCTGACAGAATTATGGTTTGAAAGAAACCAAAGAGTTCTCCACAACAAAGCTTCGTCTTGGTTTGATAGATATGAACTCGCTTGATTGAATGCTTCCTCCTGGTGCTCCCTCAACAAAAAGTTCAAAGATTTTTCATTGCAAGACATCATTCTTAACTGGCAGGCCTTCGTTCTTCCTCCTTGAAGTCTCTCCATTGACTAGTCATAAGTAGACTTTTGTATTATGAACTTCTAGGCTGGTTTTGTTCTGTATTAGTGTAATTCTGGTCTGCTTTTATTTATATTGTTAATTGTACAAATTTAGGCATGCTTGGAAGCTGGGGTAAATTTTGTAAGTTGGGTTTTACTTTGTATCACTTAACTTTTGTTTGGAGATGATGAGGGAGATAAGGGGGTGTCAACCTAGTTGAGATGTCTGGGTGCGCCTGCTGATCCTACTTTTCTATTTAACTCTTAGTATAATCCTTTTGTACTTGAGCTAATTATTAATAAAATATTTTGGTTTATGTTTCAGAAAAAAAAAAAAAATTGTGTAGGTAGATGATGATATTGTTTTGTCAGAAGATGATATGACTGAGATTACCAAGCTGAAAAAGAATATGGTTGACAAGTTTGAGATTAAAGATCTAGGGAATCTAACATTTTTCCTTGGAATGGAAGTGGCAAAATCAAGGGAAGGAATCTCTGTTTCACAACGCAAATACACTCTTGACCTGTTAAAAGAAACAAGTATGACGGGATGTAGACCTGCTGACACTCCTATTGAATTCAATACGAAACTGGGAGATTCTATTGACAAAGTTCTTATTGATAAAGAGAGGTATCAGCGTCTAGTGGGAAAGCTGATTTATTTATCTCACACTAGACCAGATATTTCCAATGTTGTCAATGTTATTTGTTAGTTTATGCAGGCACCCTATGAAGAACGTATGGAAGTGGTGAATTAGATTTTGAGATATTTGAAAGTATCCAAGTAAAGGTCTGATGTTCAGGAAAACCGATAGGAAATGCATTGAGGGTTATACCGACTATGATTGGGCAGGATTAGTTATTGACAGAAAATCTACCTCTGGGTATTGTACCTTTGTATAGGCTAACCTAGTTACTTGGAGAAGAAAGAAACAAAGTGTTGTTGCTAGAAGCAGTGCTAAAGCTTAATATAGAGCTATGAGTTTGGGAATTTGTGAAGAAATTTGGTTAAAGAAAGTTTTGTCTGATCTTCACCAAGATTGTGTTTTACCTATGAATCTCTATTGTGATAATAAAGTGGCTCTAAGCATAGCCAATAATCCTGTACAACATGATATAACGAAATATATGGAGATTGACACACTTTATAAAAGATAAACTGGACAATGGCAATATCTGTATTCCGCATATTCCATTTTGTCAACAGTTGTTGATGTTCTCACCAAAGGGTTACTCAAGCCAAGTTTTGACTCATGTTTTAGCAAGTTGAGTCTAGTTGATATCTACACCCCAACTTGAGGGAGAGTGTTGAAAATAAGGGGCTTTGTTGATAGTTTATAGCCTCGAGGGTATTTTAGTATTTCACTTTACCCTAAGTTTATGTCCTTTTTTGTATTAGGGGTTGCTAGAGCCTATAAAGTTGTCTTCTCTTGTAACTTTCATTATGTGTGAAAAAAATAAAAGAGACTGTCTATCGTGGTTTTTTCTCTCTGTTCCACGGTTTTCCACGTAAACCTTGTGTTCTCTTGTCTACTGTTTAACAAAACAAATTGGATACATGCTGGACACTTACTACATACAATTGGGATGTATAGAACACTTTGAAACAACCAAAAATTCAACATTGGTTAGATACTAGAAAATTTCAAACAATGATTTGCTTTTTGGCAAAATAAATATTAACATAAAAAGGAAATATTGGTGAAAAATAATAAATTTGGGGAGTGAAGAACCTAAAACTTGTTTCTGTTAGCTTTTGTAAAAATCAAATGCCTCTAGTAGGTGGATCCAGACTCATAATCAGAATATATATATATATACACACACTTAGATCTATCTTGTTATAAGTTATAACATATTTGTTGATTGTAAATAAGATTTAGTTGTAAAATTATTTATGATTTTATTTTATTTTATTCTCATTATAATTCTTTCTTTTTTTAGGTAATGAGCCTATCTTCTGTACAAGAAGACTGTATCTTACAATAAAGTAGGACTACAAAATATTCTATTCCGTTTAATTCTAGAATATTAAATCGTACTTTCAATATAAAACATGCAATGAGGTATCTCTGGTCAGGACAAAAACCAGAAAGTAGGAAACCCCTTACTGACGAATTGGATTCACTCAGTTCACTGTTGAATGCTTTATTTTCAATTCCCATGGAAGCATTAGCAGGCATCTTTTCTTCAAGATCTGGATAAGAAGCTGCAGAGTATCGCCAAAATGGGGCAGATGCGCCTAACTTTTCTCTCCTTAAAGCAATCTACAAGTTGAAATAGATTTTCTATTGTTACTGATCCACGAAATTAAAACCTGCAAAATATATAAACTTGAATCTAAACAAACTTCTTCCCCCTAACATTTCTAAAGTTTAAATCTGACTTTTATGTAATAAAAAATTTCAATTAACTTCCGAATAACTGTTGTTAAAGTTCATTAATAGCTATAGTAATGATATGTGGCATTAAATGAATATTTCTATAAATGATACAAATGTGATTGAATGATATGATGTATGTGAAATAAAATTGGAACTTGCAACTTGCAAAATATAGGTGACTAAAATCTTGATACAAATTTAGATTGAAATATTAAACTGGTAATCTGATAGAACCCAGATATATATGGAGACAAACAATAACGAAAGTACAAGATAACCAAGTAATTTGAGGTCCTTGGACCCTTCTAATCTTTTGAGATCACTCTCAAGCCTTAATCCCTACTCCTTCACTACGCACTGTATTTATAACCAAACTTCCCTAACAAACTACTTAACTAATTAATAATATACCTTTAATATCTCTCTAATACCACTCCTATCATAATCATAAATACTTAAGAGTAAAAGTATAATAGTCGTTCATAATGAACTTCAAGCTTCTAGGTGAACTTTACCATTTTAATTTTAGGTTATCCTTTTAAACTTTATTTTTAACTACAATCATAGAACACTTTAGTTTCTTTCCAACCAAATTTCTGCTAAGATAGCCTTTACCGCATTTAACCAGAGAAGATTTGCTTCTTTGTTTAAGCATGGACCACCTAGTAGACTGGTCACATTTTCACGAAATTCCATACCAAACACCCAAAATAAATTAGAAGTCAAGAACAACCTTTCCCAACAATTGGCCAAATAGGGGCAGAAGAAGAGATGAAGGAGATCTTCACCATGTTGGTTACACAGCAGGGAAACTGAAGGGGAGAGACAACTACTTGGCAATTTATGTTGCAAAATTGAAGAGACATTCAGATGACCCACCGACATGATCCAAACCAAAATATTTATCCTTCGTAAGACTTCAAAGGACCGTAAAAAAGAAATTTATCCATGGGAGAGGAAGGAGACAAGTGATGAGTGAGGGACCTTGATGTATATTTTCCACTGCCTAAAGACCAAATTCTCCTATGTAAAATGTCATTATGTATCCTGATTATTCTGAATATTCAATATATTATATAAAATTATCATGCTATCAGAGCGTAAGGGTTTATCTCATTGAACCCTAGCAGCCACTGCCTTGTCCAATCTCTCCTTCTGTCAATCCAATTAGCCATCATCAGAGACTAATTCGTCTTGATCCGCAGACCCGTTGTCTAAGACCACATCCCACTGACCTTCGACCCGTTCGTGGGTTTGTTTCCACCTCTGCCAAACTCATCCCATCATCCCAGTCGCACGCCGTCGCCAAGATCCGCGCGGGGCAGGTCCCACTGCACTCCAGCCGTCCAGATCTATTGGTTCGTTGCCGTAATTGGTCTTTGTTTTGTTTTCAAATCAATCGTTCATGGGTTTTGTTATAGATCTCTCTACAAGGATCTTTGTTCCAGTTTAGAATTTCTTGTTTCGTTTTCCGTGGGTTTCTATTTCCAACCTACAAGTTCTTTGTGCATTTGGTTTTTTGTGGGTTTTTTATTCTATCGCATATTTGCTGATTTGATTCAAAAGTTTTCTTCATAAACCAATTTGTTCATCATTCTACCACCTTGAGTTTGAGGGAGGGTGCTAAAAGAAAATTAGGGTTTATGGCTAATTATTATTTTCCTTTTTGGTATTTTTCATTTATGTATTTTCCTTTAGTGGTTCCTTTGAGGTTTATTTATTCTCCTATGTAAAAGGTCATTACGTACTCTGAATTATTCTGAATATTCAATATATTATAAAAAAGTATCATTTATAACTCCTTAATCCCCACTATTCAACAACTTACCCCAAACACCCCTAATTAACTACGATTAAGTTTAGTTTCCACAATTGATTCGAATCAGAATTAGTTTCCTTGGTTTATTAGCACGCTGAGTCTATGATTAGTTTCTTTGATTACTTAGGATTAGGACTAGTTTGCTTTCTAGTTCTCTATAAATAAAGAAACTGTCTTCTTGTATCGACAACTTTTGATTAATAATAAAGACTTTGATTTGATTCTTGGAAAGAGTTTTCCTTTCTAACTTTTAGGCTCCATCAATTATTATGGATGGTAGTACTAAATTGTTAAATGTTTGTGTAGTAGGGAAAGAATGGGAAGTTCTAAAATATTGAGAAAGAACATGAAAAGGGTTCAAACATCAAAGTCAAAGCAGTATACGCAAGCAAAATTAAACTAGACTATACAAAAATGGGAAGAGAGTGATATATTAAAAATTTTAAGAAGAATTTCAAGAGCTATGGGTAAGTTCTCTCTTCCTTCCCTTCCCCCTTCTCCTTCTCTCCCCCTTTCCGACACCACCCATTTATCAATTTTCCGGCAAGACGGCCATCATTTTCAGTTTTCCGACGAGTGTTTTCAGACTCTTTTCCTCAGCTTTCCGGCAAAGGTTAAGACGATCTTTTTGGACGCTTCAATCATAATCAGAGATGAAAGTGGAGAGTTGTAAAATAGATAACTTGTTTTTCTGCCTTTGGTACGAGGATGGATCATTTCAAGTGGAAGATGTAGTAGTCAACATAATACTGTCAATATCAATCCCCCATCTAATATGGTTTCATAAAGCCATTTCAGAATTGAGCCAAAAACTAAAAGTTAGATTTTTCTTCAAAAACAAAAAAGTTGAAATGGAATGGTTGAAGTTTCTAAATTCAGAGCTAACTTCGGTTGGGTAATGAAATGCATTGTTTGGCCTCATACAGGTGGTAGATCCTTCATTCTTATTCCCTAAGGTCAAGATAAGCAGGGTTGGGTTTCGTTCAGCAAAATGTTAGAAGGCTTCGAGTCAAAACATTAATACATGACTTGGTACTCATCCCAAATAAGGTCATTAAACAGCAGCAAGACGAATGAGGAGCAAACTTTTAAGGTATTGAAGGAGTAGTTATGTAGAGAAGGTGAAGGTAATGAGTTACATTCAATCCTTTGTTTCAGCACTCGAAAAACAGAGTATGACCGTTATTGGATTATCAAGAATCCTAAAGTTTGCAAAATTGATTTCAACAATGTTTAGATTGTTACAAGACTGTTTGAGTTCAATGAATGGACAAAATACCTAGCACACTAAAATTATATTTTGAATCTGATGTCATTATCAATCCATTGTCTACGGAAAGTGCTTTAGTCCATATATTCAATGTCTTCATCATTTAGAAAGAAAATTCCATGATTTTCATCGGTTAAGGGAATAGTGGCAGGGAGGAAACCACTTAGGTTTTTTTTTACTTTAATTCTTGCTTCCATAACATTTATCATGTTAAGAGTGTCCAGAGATACTTCTTCAAGTCCTCCAAAATAGTTGCCAATTGCTGTGAAGGTGTCTATTGTTCAGTAGCTGGTGGGAGATTTTTGACAGAAAACCAACCTCCATAACCTTTGATGAATTCTGGTCTTCCATGCTTCAAAATGTTCCATTTTTCAAATAGGAGGTGAAAAGGATTCAAGTGAATCCATTTGCCAGGAGATTGGAAAAGACAATCGAGGTTTGAGTTGGAAGAGCGTATCAATGCCTTATCCTCATAGATGGGGTTAATACAAAAATTGACTTTGAAGGTGGTTCTCAGACACTCTGCAATGTCTTTCCAATCATTATGTACAAAGAGTCTTGAAACAACCCAAAGGCTTTTAAAATCCTCTTTTAAAACATCAGCATTCTTTTGGATCCAAACAGAGGAGGTGCCCCTTGACTGAGGAAGGAAATTCAGAGTTTGAAGGGTGGGGGAGGGAGAGGCCTTATCTGGGTTGGTCTTAGGATTGATCGCATCATGTTGGCGCTGGGATTTTGGGGGAGGAGGGGCTGCGATGGTTGGTTCCACGGCTGCAATGGAGCTTCCCCAGTAAGTTAGAGCTTTTCCTAACATTTCATGAAAGTCTTCCCATCCTTTGTTGGCAATTCCGGCGGGCACTTGAATAAACCATCGTCCACCTAAAGGAGGCCATAAGTCACATACACCTATCCATCCCGAATCTGATCGGTATTTATGTAACTTCAACTTGCTTCGGTTCAAAATCTCAAAATGTTGAAAAAATCTATTTTCTGATCTATTTAGTAGATGTGACAAGCCATTTTGAAACCACTTGATCTGTGATTTTGAAACTTGTAGGGATCTTTGAGTCTCGGCTTCCTCAATAAATAATAGACTTTGATCTAACCACACACAAAAGTGCTTTTGAAAGATTTTGCAGCTGAAGATTTCCATTGAGGGGTTTTGATGAAAATTGTATGGTCGTGGGGGAAGTTAGGAAAGGAAGTTTGAAGGGGTGAGTAGTGGGAGATGGAAGAGTATAGTCTTCGGTTTGGCTTAGAGGTGGGGTTAGGGAGGGAAGGCAGGTCACCGGCGGGGTTGAAGGTTAGAGGGGAGGGTGGAGAGAAGGGAGGAGGGAGGAGAGAGGAGAGAGCATTCTGTAGCAAGACTAGACCTTTTAGAATCTATTCTTAATACATTGTTTCAGACAGAGGAAGATTTAATTAGTGAGAAACAGGCCTCTTTATTTTCCTCACAAGCTTAGCACCGTGAAATTCCAAATCGATTACAGTCAATTGTTGAGAAATGTGAAACTACTTTGGTTTGAGTACAGAATCTAGACTTCATATTATTTTTTCAGCCAATTATTTTTTAGGTTTGTTTTAGTGGATCACGAGAGGTTCGACGGATGCTTCTATTATTGGCCCTCAAAAGTTCTTATAAAATATTCTGGTTCTAGTCACTCAATCAAGATTTAAGGATGACTTAAGAGGCATATTTTTTCAACAATTCTCTGTGGGCATAAGAGAGGTTTCCATTTGGGAAAGATTTTTAAAGTTTATCACTTTCTTGTGGTTGAAAGAATCCAGCAAAGCTTCCCGGTCACAGAATCGTTTTTGTTTTCTCTAATCATACTTAAAGCTGCATGGCTGTCTGCTCTTCCTTGGTGTTTCCTCCCCATCCACTTTGAAATTTTTAGACTGCAATTTTCAGCTGATTCTGGGCTTCTTGTTGAAAGATTTTTAACTTTGCGTTGTTCTCAGTTTTCTATTGTTTGCTCAGGGTTTTGATTGTTTTGATCAGTTCGTCTATACCTTGTTTGTGATCGTTCTTTTCGCTCTTAGTATAATTCTCTTGTACTTTGAACATTAGTTGAACATTAGTGTCATTTATTAATACCTTTAATAAAGAGGCTCGTCTCCGTTAAAAAAAAACTAAAAAAGTTAAAGATTAAGTTACTGACCTTTCCAGTTCTAGCAATTTCTCTAATTCCAAATTTGCTTAAATTTCTTTGAAAAGCAACCATCTTCCCTGGATCCCCAGTTACCTACACGAAAGAAACAGCTTTAAAACAATAGAAATATTGAGGCCTCAAAAAAGGGGGAAAGAAAAGAAAATCCAGGATATAATTGATACATACTTGCTGATTATTTCCTTTATTGTAAATATTTTTATTGTATTTAAGATATATTTGTGTATTTATATTTTCCTTATTTGTAGTTTCCTACTTTTTTTTAAAAGGAGGCAAGCTTCAATATTAAATAAAACTCGAAGTACAAAAGAATTATACAATGAGGAAAATATAGAAGCCAAAAAGAGGATCAGGAGGCGCACCCAGACATCTCAACTAGGTTGACACCCCCTTAGCGCCATCATCATATCCCATAATACAACCGAGTATAGCATCCATAAGCAACCAAAAGAATCACAACAACCAGAGAACATAAAGGATAAACAACAAGAGCTAAAACAGTGCCAATAATGAAAAAACCAAAAAATAAAAAAATAAAAATACAGAATCCAAAATAAAAGATGATAAAATAGAAGGTCTTCAGCTGAAGTTTTGACGATCTTTCAAGACTTGAACTCTGGTGACGACAGGGAGAACCGCACACATTATAATGGTTATGAGATAAAAACCGACCAGTTTAATCAAATGTCTTGGATGGAATAGCTGTTAAATTCCTTATTCAGGGAACACCAAGCTGCAGCATTTCTTTTCGCAGTTTACATCACATCTGTCCAAAGCCTAGCCTTGTCGTGAAAAATTCATTGATTGCGTTCAAACCAGAGTTCTGCCAGCACTGCTTACTCCATATTTTCCCATATTAGTCTCGGCTAAAATGGGCCCCTAAGCAATTGAAAGACATTCGAACTTAAAGACCGTCGAAAGCCCAGTCAACATCAAAAAGGGAGAACAAGTTCCCCCAGCAATTGGCTGAAAATGGACAGATAATAAGATGGAGCAGATCCTCACTGTCTTTCATACACAGTGGACAAACAGAAGGCAGTAAGGCATTGGTTGGGAATATTTCTTTGCATCACCAGGGAACAATTTAAGAGGCCATATGCCATAATCTAAATTAACACATTAACTCTCCTTGGACTGCTGGATTTCTATATAGCTTTAAGCAAACCTTTCTCCAATGGAGATAATGGAGAAGATGGGATGACAGACTTCACTGAAAATTTGCCCGATGGGTCAAGAGACCATAGTCTTCTATCCTCTGTGTTGAGCAACCTCTTAGTAGAAAGTAAGAATAAAAGAGATTGGAATTCTGGAATCTCCTCATCTTTTAACAGTCTTCTAAGAACCACGGACCAGGACAGTGTGGAGAAATCCCAATGGACAGCAATGGATTCCTAAGGCAGCAGGGCAATTCTGTAAAGTCTAGGCAATTGGAGACTGAAAGGTAAATCACCAATCCATAAATCAGTCCAAAAGGCAATTCGTCTTCCGTTACCAAGCTTAAACAAAGCCAAATCTTCCACTGACCTCCAAGATCTGGAAATACTAATCCAGGTGCTCCTCAAACAATTAACGAATTTACCAACTGTATGCCAATCAAAAGACTCTTTGCCATGGATGCTGCGAATGACTTGCCGCCATAAAGAGTTAGTTTCCACTGAGAATCTCCAGCCTCATATAGCAAGAAGGGCTGTATTTTGAACTTTTATTCCTCCTAAACCGAGCCCCCCATCAATCTGAGCAAGTGAAGCTTTTTTCCAATTAACCAAATGATTAATCTTGCTTCCGGAGTGACCCTCCCAGAAGAAATTTCTCATTAATTTTTCCAAAGAAGCAGCCACATTATCCGGTATGGCAAAGAGAGACAGGTAGTGGGTGGGAAGGTTGGCCAAAACTGATTTGCATAAAGTTTGCCTTCCTCCTATAGAAATGTTAAACCTCTTCCATCTATCTAATTTTTTATGAATTCTGTCAATCATAGGTTAACAAATTTTTTTTTTGCCTCGGGTATCCCCCTAAAGGAAGCCCTAAGTACAACAAAGGGAGTTTTTCCACTTTACACCCTAATTTTCCAGCCATTAGGGACAGATCGACATCATTCACATTCACTCCACTAAGAGCTGACTTCTCCCCAGAACACCATTCAAACAATCTAATGGTCTCCTTAAGCTTGAGTAACATATTTTCAGTATGTTTGCAAAACATCAATGTATCATCAGCATATTGAAGAATAGGGATGTGTATATTCTCCTTAACGACCACGAATCCTTCATAGTGCCCATTTTCATAAAGTTTGTTGATGAAAGCGCCAAGTACCTCACTTACAAAAACAAATATGAAGGGAGAAAGGGGGTCCTCTTGACGAATTCGTCTAGAAGCCACAATTCTTCCTCTTGGTTTCCCATTGATGAAAATGGAGAAATGAAGATTTTTCAAATATCCCAAGATCCAGGATGACCATTTAGAGTTGATTTTTTTGCAATACATTACCTTTTCTAGAAAACCCCAATCCACTCTATCAAAAGCTTTTTCTAGATCAAGTTTTAGTATCCAACCCTTTTTCTTTTTAGCCCGATATTCTTCAACTGCCTCATTAGCAATCAAAATTGGGTTGAGAATCTGCCTTCCTTCAATGAATGCACTTTGGAAGGGGCTGATAATAGAATCCATCACCTGTTTCAAATATTCTGCTAAGACTTTGGCCACCACTTTATAGGAAATGGTAGTAAGACTAATAGGCCTACTTTATAGGAAATGGTAGTAAGACTAATAGGCCTGAAATATTTAACATGGTCCGCGTCTTCTTCTTTCTTTTGAATCAAACAGATGAAGTTCTCATGAATACAAGCATTTAGTCTTCCATTGCTGTGAAAGTCATCGAGGAGGTTTTTAAAGCTGCCTTTGAACTTAGACCAATATTTGAGAAGAAAATCCGCACAAAAACCATCTAGACCTGGAGCTTTGTTCTTTCCTAAAGCTTTTACTGCCCGGAAAATTTCTTCATCAGAAAATTGAGTTGCGTTTTGACTAGGCGAAACACAAGGGCCAATCAATGATAAAAAGGGATGAATCTGTCCCCCAGGATTCTTTTGTAAAGGGTATCGAAAAACCCCAAAATAAGCCTTTCAATATCCCGAAAGGACTTAGTTACTGCCCCTTCATCATCCACCAAATCCATAATTAGATTTCTTCATTTTTTGCATTTAGAAATCGGTGAAAAAACCTAAATTCTCATCCCCCACTGCCAACCAACTCAATTTACTTTTCTGTATCAAATTCCTTTCTTCACTTCTGTAAATAGACAATAATTCTACTTGCAGAGTGGATTTGCAAGCCAATTCTTCAGAATTTAAGCCAATAGATTCTGCAATTGAGTCATACACCACCAGATCATTCAACAGACTTTCTTCTTTTTGTTTGAGGGAGGCCTGATACAAAATATGCCAAGCTTTAATTGTTGTTCTAACTTTCCTTAATTTTTCATGAAGGATAAATCCGACCCAACCATTCCCATTAGGACTGCTTAAAGCTTCCACAATGACCTTGTCACAGTCTTTATTCATCAGCCAGCTATTGGAGAATCTGAAAAGGGAGGGCCCCCATAAGACCACTCCAGCTTCCAGTAACAAGGGAAGTGATCAGAGAAGGTTCGGGCTTAGTGAGTTTACTCAGGTATTTTCAAAAACTTCATCCCAATCTTTTTTGATAAAGAATCTGTCCAAAAGGGAAGTGATCAAGTTGTGTGGAAAAGTAAAAAACAAAATGTGGTGGCTAGAAGTAGTGCAGAAGCAAAATTTAGGGCATTAGCCCATGGTGTGCGAGGGTATATGGATAAGAAGATTATTGGAAGAACTAAAATTCTCTCAAATGATGCCGATACGTACTTATTGCGACAACAAGGCAGCCATTGCCCACAATCCAGTCCATGATAAGACAAAACATATAGAAGATGATCGACATTTCATAAAAGAGAAGATTGATGCTGAAGTAATCTGCATTTCCTACCTTCCAACAACCGAACAAATTGTCTATGTGTTAACTAAAGGTCTCCCAAAGCGGCAGTTGAACAACTTAATTGACAAGATGACAATGAATGATATCTTCACACAAGCTTGAGAGGGAGTGTTTGATTATTTCCTTTTATGTTAAATATTAATTATAATTATTTTTGCTATTTTTGTATTTTTCCTTATTTGTATTGAGAGTTTCTTTTATTTAAGAAACGCCTTCCACTTCAAATAAAATATGAGAAAAAGCAATATTTTAGAATTAATCAAGGAATAATATGCATTCCTTATCTTCCGACAACAGAACAAATTGCAGATGTGTTAGCTAAAGGTCTTCCAAAATGGCAATTCAATAGTTTAATTGACAAGCTAGCTATGGATGGTACATTCAAGCCAGCTTGGGGAGAAGTGTTGATTATTTCCTTTATTGTTAATATTTTCATTGTATTTAAGATCTATTTATAAATCTATATTTTCCTTATTTGTATTTTCCTACTTTGTATTGGGTATTTATTCTATTTAAAAAAATCCTTTTCCTTCTAAGAAAAGTAAGAGAAAAAATACATTTAACACAATACTGCAGAATAATACTTGAATATCTAGGATTACATAAAGTTTCTTTCTTTCTTTTTTTTCATTTCCCCCTCTCCAAAGAACCATAATTTATTGAGTAAAATGAAAGAAGACAAGGGCATCCAAGAAAAAAAATCCAACAAAAAGGAAGCACGGCTAAAGAAAGAGACTCAAATCAAGAAAAATACGACCTAACAATCAGTTACAAAATAATTATATCACGAACACCCAAAGAAAAACATGAACATAGAACTTAGTGAAAAACCGGACTTCACAAGGGCCCCACTCCACTCCTTTGAAGGTTCTATTGTTCATGTCCTTCCACAAACCCAACAACATCAAACAAACCCCAACTTACCACAAAATCTCCCCTTCTATCAAAAATGCCAAATGGAGAAGGAACTCCTTGATTATCTCCCCTGTAATTGTTGTGTCTGAGAACCTAAGTTTTTTAATTATTTATCCATACCAAACTACTACTGCAGCTTAGACACTTGTAAAACCCAGGCAATTTAACAAGCCAAACCTAGCAACAGATTAAAGTCAAATCTCACAATTACCAAAAACCAAATTGTATTCTCACCTCAATTGTTACAGAATCATCTGAGATATCTACAATTTTTGCTCTGAAGACATCCACTAGTCTCTTAATCTAAAAGACAAACCAAAAGGAAATCAAGAAAGATTAAAGAATGTAAATTGAGTGTAGCAGAAATAAAACAAATGACAAGGCTTTGGGCACGCTGATAAGGGAAATCCTGAAGACATAAATTGCATATAAACTACCTCAGCACGATATTCCGGATCAGCATTTATTTTTATAAGCATCAGTTCACGTTCCACCTGTTGCACACTGGAGAGATCTTCAACCTGATGGGAAGATTAGTATCCATGAGGCAGTTACTAATATGGTTCCTACAAGAATGGAAGGCCTAAATAGATGCGACTGAATCATAATTAAAAATGATCCCAAGAAGATAAGACTGTAACCTTCAAAACATTCACAAGCTTGTGGAGCTGCTCGATAACTTGTTCCAACACCTTTTCAGTCCCGGAGACAACTATAGTGAAAAGAGCCTTGTCCTTGTTCAGGCCAACAGCAAGTGATTCGATGTTATATCCCCTTCTAGCAAAAACTCCAGCTATACGATTAATCATTCCACTTTCATCACCAACGAAAACAGAAATTGTATGTCGTCTCACCCTGGGGACATGATAGGAACCTCATAAGTATTTACATAAAAACAGCCATCTAATGGATTAAATTCTACAAACAATGTCATTATCATGTAACATAATTCAAACAATGTCATCACAACCAAATTAGATTAAGTTTTTCAAATTTTCAAATTTTAATTGTCTGATTGATCACAACAATAGACAACATCAAACCAACAAAGAAGATAGGTTCATTATCCATCAAGACCACAATAACATTGAACTTTAGTCTGATTAGATGGAAATGATCTATGACACAGTGAGTACATACACTTTATAGTTTGATCAATGTTTGAATATGAGAGGGAGAGTTGAAAGTCTTGATGATCTCTATATTTCTTCTTGCTTAATACAAGCTTACTCAACAAGTATATATAGGCAAGAAAGGTAAAGAGATAATAATTAATACACAGATTACAGCCACCTAACCCAAGATTTAAGGGAGAGTAGGTGGGGAAGGTGAAGTACAAAAATGATTATCATTTAACATCCCCCCGCAAACAAGGGACAGGAGAGAAACAAAGGTCGAGTTTGTCACGGAGGCACATATGCGGACCAGACGAGAGAGGCTTCGTAAGACAGTCAGCAAGTTGTTCATTGGATGGAAAATGTCGAATAACAAGACGTCAATCGAGGACTTGGTCCCGAATGAAATGAGCATCAAGTTCAATGTGTTTTGTGCGAGCATGGAACATGGGGTTGTAAGCCAAGGCAGTTGCACTGATGTTGTCCCACCAAACAGTGGGAGTGAATTTCATGTTGACACGAAGTTCAGACAGGAGAGAGCGAAGCCATGAGATTTCACACGCAACATTTGACAGGGCCCTATATTCTGATTCGGTGCTGGAACGAGCAACAACAGCTTGTTTCTTGGAGGACCAAGAGACCAATGTTGGACTAAGAAACACACAATAACCACATACTAACATTCTGTCATCCGAAGATGCTGCCCTATTGGCATCGGAATAGCCTGTGAGAGTGAGATGTGGAGCTGGTTGAATATGGAGACCAAGGTTGTGAGTTCCCTGAAAGGTAATGAAGAACTCGTTTCAAGGCCTGCCAATGATGAACAGTGGGAGCTTTACTGAATTAACTAAGTTTATTCACTTCAAAGGCAACATCCAGATGAGTGTGTAACAAATATTGAAGAGATCCAAGTGTGCTCTGAAACAAATGAATGTTTGAAAAGGGGCTGCTGTCATTTAGATGAAGTTGCTTCCCGGACACCATTGGAGCAGCCACTGGTTTAAGGTGCTGAAGATGAAGTCGTGTGAGGAGATCTTGCAAATACTTGGATTGAGAAAGAATAAGTTCAGTGGTGGGGTATGATGAACTTGGATGCCAAGGAAATAATGAGGAGGTCCAAGATCCTTCAAGGCAAATAAGGATTGTAAGTTGGTTATAAGAGCATCCATAAGAGAAGAATTCGAACCGTAAGAATTAGATCTTCCACATAAATCAATAGAATCATGGTTCCCCGGTCGGAGCGATAGATAAACAGTGATGTATCAGCCTTGGAGGGTCTAAAATTCCACTTAAGAAGTGCAAAACATAGGGCATCATACCAGGCACGTGGTGCTTGTTTGAGGCCATAGAGTGCCTTGTTGAGTTTACAAACTTGTTGAGGATAATGTGGATCAACATAGCCCGAGGTTGAGCAATGAAGACATCTTCAGATAGACTCCCATGAAGGAAAGCATTACTAACATCAAGTTGCTTCATCAGAAAGATAACTTTATCAGCTTTGTTAAATTTGTTTTGGGAGATGGGAAGAATATTATGTTCTGGAAGGACTCTTGGTGTGGTGAAAGACCCCTATCTTTTTTATTTCCGGACATCTATGCTCTCTCTTTGAAAAAAGAGGCTACTGTGGAGGAATGCTGGAACATGGAAAATCAGTCATGGAACTTGGGGTTAAGGAGAAATCTCCTAGAAAATGAGTGTGCTAGTGCTGCAGCGGTCACTGAGGTGCTTCTAAATTGGGTTCCCAATCAGGAGGCTGACGGTATTCATTGGAAACTAGAGAAGTCTGGAGTTTTTACCACGAAATCTTCCTTCTTATCTCTATCTAAAGCTCTTGGTAATCAAAGGGTAATCCCTTGTTCTTTAGTGCACTGTGTTTGGAGATTTAAGTATCCTAAAAGGGTGAAGTGCTTCATTTGGGCGTTAGTTTATAGAAGTTTAAACACGAATGACAAGTTACAAAGAAAACTCCCAATACGATGCTTTTTCCCTCAATTTGTTGTCTTTGTCATAAGGAGGAGGAGACCCTAAATCATATTTTTCTGCATTGTGAGTTTGTAAGGAAGGGTTGGTATCGTCTTTTTGAGATTTTTGGGTTCGTTACTTGCCTTCCGAAGAGAATAGATGACTGGTTTGGCGAGGCTGCAGCTTTCAGGTTCTTTGGGCGGAGGGGTAATATTTTGTGGAGTAGTGCGGTTCGTGCTCTCCTTTGGTCAATTTGGTTGGAAAGAAATAGGCGTCTTTTCAATGATAATACTAATTCTTTTGATTCTTTTTGGTCTGTGGTTATAAACACAGCTTCTTGGTGGTGTACAAATTACACTGATCTCTTTTGTAATTATAGTCTTTCATTGATTATCAACAATTGGAAGGCTTTGCTGTTTTAGTTTCTTTTAGGGAGGGCCTTCTTGTCCCTTGCCTCTAGGTTGTTCTTTGTTTTCTCTGTTTCTTAATACAACTGTTTCTTATAAAAAAAAAAATTAAAAAAAAAAAAAAAAAAATCAAGTTGCTTCAATGGCCATTGCCATGTGACAGCCAAAGTGAGGACAATACCAATGGTTGAAGGTTTGATCACCGGGCTGAACGTTTCCCCATAGTCAATACCGAGCTGTTGAAGATAAACCTTAGCCACCAACCGGGCTTGATAGCGTTGAACTTCACCATCAGAATCCCTTTTGATTTTGTAGATCCACTTTGTACCCACTAGGTGATAAGAGGAATCCGGAGGCACCAAAGTCCAAGTGTGGTTGCGTTGAAGGGCTTGAAATTCTTCATCCATAGCAACTTGCCAAGATGGGCAGGTAATAGCTTGAGAGAAGGCAGTGGGCACAATGTGAGACCAATTAGTGTTGTGTTGACCAGTAGTTAAGCCAGTGAATATATTTTGGTTTGGAGAAGCCAGATTTGGCACGGGCAGTCATATGGTGAGTGTTTGTAGATGGATTGGGTAATGGCACGGTGGGAGTGGGATGAGAAGGGGAAGAATGTGGATGATGTAATGGTGATGAAAGTGAAGGATGAGAGATGGGAGTGATGTAATGAGGTGGTGAGGTAGGTGTATGTGAAGGGGTTAAGGATGAAGGAGAGGAAGGTGAGGTACGGGGCGGGGTGGAGCCTAAAGTGGTAGTAGGTACAGTAATGGGCATAGTAAGCCAAAAGGAGATGGAGTGTGAAAACATTGGGGTGTTCTCATCCTTGGTTGGAAAAAGTTCACTGTAGGGAAAGTTTCCCTCATTGAAATAGACATGATGTGAAACAAAAATATTACCTTCTTTGTTCAAACATCGATACCCATTATGATATAGGCTATACCCAAGGAACACACTTTTCAGTATGAAATGTAAATTTCTGTTGTTTGTATGGTCGTAGCACGGATAACACGCAATACAAAATGCACGTAGGCCTTTGTAATCAGGATGTTTAGCATTTACAAGAAAGTAGGGATTTGTACCTTTTAGAGTAGGTGTTGGCATCCTATTTATGAGATAAATAGGAGTATGGAAGGCTTCCCAGCAATAACTCAGTGGCATTCTAGCTTGGGCAAGAAGAGTAAGACCTGTTTCCACAACATGATGATGTTTTCGTTCAATCCGACCATTCTGAACTGATGTGTAAGGACAAGTCAATTGTATCTCTATACCTTGCTCTTTGGCATACACGGTAATGGTTTGGACTCCCCTCCCTTGTCATATCTCACTTTCTTAATTTGGATTCATATTGATTTTCAACTAGAGTTTTGAACTGCTTGAAGATTCCAAACACTTCACCTTTGGTCCTTAGGGGATGGATCCATGTGTACCTAGTGTGGTCATCCAAGAAAGCAACATAGTAATTGTATCCTTGTGCCGATTGGATCAGGGCTGGACCCCATAAATTAGTATGAATAAGGTCTAGTATATGCTGAGCCCGTGAGTTAGACAAATGAAATGGTAATTTATGTGCTTTCCCAAATTTACACGCCTCACAAAAGGATAACTTGTCATTACTTGGAATAGAAACATTACAGTTGTGTAAGATTTGATTCACTATTCTAGGTGATGGATGGCCCAAACGTTGATGCCAAACATCCAAAGTACAAGTCAACAAAACAAAGTTCCCAAAAGAAATCAAATCTTCTTTTTCTTTCCGGCTTGAAGTTCTCACGGCAGGGGTTACTGACATGTAGACTTGATCTTGAGCTTCTTTATTTAACCGTATTGAGGCATCATTTGCATCCATTAACTGGTACAACCCCTGTTCACGCCGACCTATCAGGCACACTTCCTTGGATTTCCTTTCCTTTACGTAACCAAGCAAATTATGAAACTCAACAGTAATATCATTATCTTGAGTAAGTTTAGAAATACTAAGTAAATTCTTTTTCATTAATGGAACTACAAGAACATCCTTGAGAAGTAATGAGCCATTCACAGTTCGAACATACGTGGGGCCAACATCAGTTATAGGAACTTTAGAACCATCCCCATCTAGTATATTGTTCACAAAAAGAGGTTTACCTTTGAGGGAGAGTCTTCCCAATTCAGTGGTCACATGATTACTAGCTCCACTGTCAAGGTACCAAGATTGGTCTTGTAGAGTTTCAGGAAAGGCCATAAGATCAGAAGGAGATTCAAATTCATGTTTGTTGAACTGATAGGACGCATTGTTGTTTGCTGGGGATTGATTTTCTAGTCTGTCATACCTATTCCAGTAGACTTTTGCTATGTGTCCCACTTTACCACACACTTGACAATTTGGTCGATTTCCAGTTGGATATGGAGAGTGCCTGCCTCTCCCACGGCCTCTTCCTCCTCTATTTGAATGGTAATGTCCTTTGTTCGAGTGATAGTTTGAAGATGTAAAGTGATTATGATTTGTTGATGTTTCAATCTTGGCAAGATTGGCAGTCACTTGGTTTGCCATAACAGATGCTTTGAATTTTTCAAGTTGCTCATATCGTTGTTTTCTTTTGAAAAGGAAACAGATCTCTTTATTTATATAAGTTATATAGAGAAAGAGACTAACGCTCTCGATACATAACAAGGATAACCAGAAAAGGCAGAAACTGTACCAAAGCAAGAACAAAAACAATGACAAAAGCATGTGTGGA
>JBBPDJ010000021.1:2959113-2973141 GCA_037974625.1 Cucumis cinereus
TGTTGTCTTCTTTAATAAAAATTTACTTACTCTATTGTCTAAATTTCATAGCTATATCTCAGGATATATATAAAACAATTTATCAGAATTGAAGATATTTAAAAATAATAAAAAAGAGTTTAATTAATTTCCCATTTTATTATTCTCTCCACAATCCCTCATCTCTCGCCTATTCTCATTCCCTATTTTTTCTCTAACCTCTCTATCTCTCACACTCTCTCGCAACCAACTTCTATCCACTCTCCCCTTATTCCCATTTTTCTCTCCCCTCACTTACATGTTTTCTCCCTTAAATAACCATTTTTTTATTTTTTATTTTTGCTCTCTTCCATGGGGACAAACAAGGGGGATTTTTTTTGGAGGGCAACTATCCTTAATACCACTATCACGCTACCTAACAAATGGGAAAAGTTTTTTTCCTCTCCTCATTCCATGTTTCCTTCCTAAACTCAGAAGAAAACAAACCTAAAAAACCACAATTATTTTTCCCTTTCTTTCCTTTCTATTTTCTACCGAGGATGGAACTCAAAGGTGAGAAAGGGAGAATCAAGTCAAATAAAGGTATTTTTCCCTCTCTCTAATTTTAGAGTTCTTCATCGTTAGGAACCTCCTTAATTTCATCATGTTAAATTTCATCATGTTAATGTATTAGAAAATTGGGTGAATTTTTTTTCATTTTAATTTTTTCTTTTCTCTTTTATTTTACTGTACTGGGATAAAATCAAAATCTCTTTCAATTTTTAAAGAAAAACAAAAAAGATAAAATCTTTTATTAAAATTTTTTTCTTTCAATTTTTTTTTTCTTTTCTTCCCTCGTTCCTTTTCGACTCCTTGACCTCCAAAGAAAATCAAATCTCATTTTAATGGATAGAGAAAATTCAAAATCTTCCCAATTTACAAATTATCCGCAATTGGGTTCTTTGAAATTATCTACCATTCAGTTATTGTGATTTTTTTTAATATTGACTTATAGAAGATATTTTATTTTTCACTCATATGTTTACAGTAAGTTTGAATAACAATATTTATTTTGTTCTCTTCCTTTGTAACCCTGAGATTTGTTTCACGTATTAATAAATATCAAGGGCATGAATTAATTATCGTGAAATTAATTATTGTGGTATAATTGTTTGGAATGATTTGTGCTTTCCATTCCTGAATTTAGTTTACTGTCATATTATTATTATTATTATTATGATTTGTGCTTTCCATTCCTGAATTTAGTTTACTGTCATATTATTATTATTATTATTATTATTATTAATATATTTATATAAAATACTATAGTATCATGTCTAACAACTAAAAAGGGATATTCACAGAATATTTCATAACTTGAAAATTGGAGTACATTAATAATTTGTTTTAGGATGGAGTAGTGTTCTCTTTATGATTTTTTTTATAAAGTTTCATAAATACATGAAATGAAATGAAATGCCAAACCGAAATTAAATTGGAGAATTAGTCCTTGGATTTTATTATTAAAAATTATTTTTGAAACTCTAATTTAAAATTGTAACTTTGAAATCATTTTTATAAAATAAAAAATTTGAATTTCAAAAATTTCGGTAATAATTATTCTATTGTAAAAGTGACTGAGTAGTGTCTCTCTATAGTTTTTGGATAAAATTCCATAAATACATGAAACGCCCCAATATATTTAAATTTGAGAATTAGTAGTGTTTACATAAAAATTCTTCAGTTGATAAATATTTTTTTAGAAAAGTATTTTATAAAAAGTAGTATTTCGGTTTCATTACTAAAAATCCATAAATATATAAAACATTTCTAATTTAAAATTTTTAATTTGAAATCATTTTCATAAAATAAAAAATTTAAATTTCAACAATCAATAACAATATCTTTTATTTTTTAATTAAAAAAGAGATCGAGTAGTGTTTTTTTTTTTAATAATTTTTTTTTAAAATTCCTTAAATACATTAAAATTTCTCATTCAAACATCGACGACGAAGATTAAAAACATCAATATTTGATGTTATAATATTCTTGAGGTATAAAAAAATATTTTGGGAATCCAAAATAAAATTTCATCTTTTTAATGCCTCATTATTATTAGTTCATATCTTATTTAAAAAATGTGTACTGGTAAACATAAGACATTTAAAAATAAAACAAAATAAAATTTTGTGGACCTTATTATTTTTTTTAAAAATTGAATAATAATAGATAATTAAAATTTGGTAGCCGTTTTCACGGTTGTTGTAGGATGCGAACACCTTCCCTATACACAAATGACTCCCGAACTCATATTTGAAGTTACGTATACCAATACATTTTTAATTACGTGACCAATCACACCTTAATATGATTGGTGGCGACTCCAAAATTATTTATTTTAAGTGACTCTTAAAAGAGGATGTTGGCCGCTCTCCATCGCGATCACGTTGCGACAATTATTATTATTATTATTATTATTATTTAACGGTTTAATTAAACATACTTATTTAAGGCTGCATGCATAGAAAGTCAAAAGATAATAATAATAATAATAATTATAATGGAGAATCTTTAGGTGAAAAGCTTACGAGATGGTCCAAATTGCTTTCTTTCTGGCTTTGTTAGGTTGTGGACTACATTTGGAAAATTATGATCAATAATAACAAAAAAGTACATGATAATATGAATTATCAAAGTTAGCTGGGAGTCCCATTGGAAAATACCTAAGAGGGTGAAAAGTTTTGGTTTATTATAATATATTTGTAGATTTTCCTAAATAAATACTCGTGTATAATTTACCAATAATAATAATAAATATATAAATAAATAGTTGGGTCTGAAATACTATAAAACTCCCATTTCTTTTTTCTCCCTTCTCATTACTACGTTCATAACTTAATTTCCCATAAACAAGTAAATAATATGACAATCCAACAACATACACCTCTTGAGCTTGAACCATGGAATGACTTGAATGGCAAAGTGGTGATGGTGACTGGAGCCTCCGCTGGGCTCGGTCGTGAGTTATGTCTCAATCTCGCTAGAGCTGGATGCAAAATCATTGCTGCAGCACGCCAAATAGATAGGCTCCAATCTGTTTGCGACGAAATTAATCAACTCGAGTTTTCAGTCTCTTCAGCGGCACTTGCCACCCCAGTCTCCCCTATGGCCGCAGTCGATAACCCCCGAGCTGTGGCTGTGGTGCTTGACATTTGTGCCAATGGAAAGAGTATTGAAGAGAGTGTAACTAAAGCTTGGGATTCTTTTGGATTCATTGACACATTGGTTAACAATGCTGGTGTAAGAGGTAAGTCCCTTAATTGTTTTACCATGTTGAATTTGAATGCATTTATTTAGGGATGAAAAAGGGACATTAGGAACTTTTTCCAACTTTAAATTACAATATCAAGGGTGCATGAATCGAATCTCTCAACTTGAGGACAGTAATACAAATTTTATACTAGTTTACAAATTTTATACTAGTTGAATTAGACACATATGTTATCGAATTGAGTCTATCGTTATAAAAGCCAAGTTGTGTGGCTTTAAACAACTTTTTGGGTTAAAAAACACTTTTCGTTTGAAAAGAAAGCAAAATCCTTGAACTTTAGTTGGTAATGATTTATTCCTTGTATTTTCAAATTTGTCATACTTTAGTCTGTAAATTTTAATAAGAGTAACGATTTAATCTTTATACTTTACAATTTGTACTTTTAAATTGAGCATCAATCAATAATTATTTATGAAAATGAATTTTGTACTCAAACTTAATAAAACTAATCACAATTAACTAATTAAATATATACTCTAAAAGAATTAATTAAATATATTGATGATATTGTTCGCTCATTAATTAATAAGTTATGTAAATAAGTAATTGGTATTTGTAAAATTGAATTGAATTAATATTTTAATAAAGAACTTTTTTTTAAAGGGTAAGATTACTGAAAAGATTTTCAAATATAATAAAATATTCTTAATCATCTATGAGTGATGATAATAGTCTTTCAGTATTTACTAGTATATAGAGAGTGACATTTTGTTACATTCATAAATATTTTGGTTCATTTTCATATATTTAAAAACACCTATGATTTATTGGTAGGTAAAGTAATTAAAAAGTGTGTAATAAATATGAATTCAGCTTATGGTACCTGTGCCAAACCTTCGAGGCTCCAACAAAATAGGCCATATAGATGAAAGTAATATTGTCTAATCTCAAAGTATTTAACTTTTAAATCAACCAAATAAAAATAGTTTGTTTATATTTTCTCTTTTATTTCTAACTAACTCTTTCTCTTCATAAGAAATAAAGGTAAATCTAATTTTTTAGTAAAACAGTTATGGGATGGAGATTGAACCTTCCACCTTTAGGATGGAAGATCATCCTTATGATCGCTATGTTAAGCTTACTTTGGTGTTTGGCTAGGACTTATGAATCACCACTTGGCTGCTAATACACAATGTTTGGTAGCTAAGCTATGATCACTTTATTGCTAACATTGAATTTAATCAAAGACATAATGACACTTGAAACTTAGATAAGTATGTCAATCTTAACTTCTTAAATGTTGCAATTTTAACCCTAAATAAGCATTCCCACTTCAAATGTCTTTGAAAAAAGGTTTCTAAATTACACATTCAACGATTTATAAATTATTTATTGGTTGTAGGGAGTGTAAAGTCTCCACTTGAATTGAGTGAGAAAGAATGGGATGATACTATGGGAACAAATCTTAAAGGACAATGGTTGGTATCCAAATATGTATGCATACTCATGAACAAAGCTAATAGAGGTGGATCTATTATCAATATTTCTTCCATTAGTGGTCTCAATAGAGCACTACAAAGGGGAGCACTTGCTTATGTTACTTCAAAGGCTGCCTTGAACACTTTGACTAAGGTAAACTCATTTTCACAGAGGTAAACTTTGTTGATATGTACATTAGTAAATTATGAAATCAATCAAGCTTTACATACATGTGTGTGCATGTAGCATTTATGGTTTTTTTTAGTTCTTAAGTATCTAGATTAGCTTACGTATACATTGACTAATTTTATGGGACAATCCGTCTGACCATACAATATTTAAATGTCAAGCAAACTTGTCTGACATCTAATGCAACAAACGATGACCTAAGTTAAATTTGTATTTGACATATTTATATTGTAACATCCTAAAATTTCAGGTAATTGATTTTTTGTTCCTAATGTTAAACTCTATTATTTAATTCACACTAATCATGAGATTGTAATTATAAACTTAAACTTAATAGTGGAACTTTAAATAATTATAATCATTTTAAATTATTTATTGTGACAGGTTATGGCCATGGAATTAGGAGCACACAAAATTAGAGTGAATTGTATATGTCCTGGACTATTTAAATCTGAAATTACAAAAGATCTCATGGAAAAAGATTGGATTAAGAATGTAGCAAGGAGAATGATCCCTTTAAGAACATTTGGAACTTCAGATCCAGCATTAACGACAACCATTCGATACTTGGTGCATGACTCTTCTAAATACGTCTCCGGTAACATTTTTATAGTCGATGCAGGCAACTCATTACTTGGTGTTCCAATCTACTCATCCCTTTGATGAATTTATCTTTGCTTTTAGTTGATAATTTGTGTAAGACCATGCTTACTCGAAATTATATTTTTATCGGTCATGAATAATGAAATAATGCAAAATGGAACTCTGATTCTGTTATTATTTTGTTTATATTTTAGTTTTTGAATCCACCATTGTAAGCCCTTATTCCCTTCTCCTTTTATTTATACTAATGTTTTTTAAATTGGAAAAATGGAGTTTAGAATATATTTTTAGATTCCTAAAGGTTAAAATATTTTGATGAGAAAGCTTTAAAATTAATTTTATTTGGGAAAAGGTTTACAAATTTGTTAAGTGTTGGAAAGAACGCAGTTAATGGTATAAAGGAAATATAAGAATAAAGTAAAGGACATTTTGGTCATTTCTCATTTATTGAATTATTATTTTTCTTAAATAAATTAAATTTTAATAAAGAAGAATTTGAATTTTCTTCTCCTTCTTGGTGGAACGATGGGCACCCTTTTCCTTTTCAAAAATTTCCTTATCTCACCGTCACACTATCTCTCTATTATGCCCAATCATCGTCGACGAGATGCCAGCTGCACGCTGACGAAGACTTCGATCGTCAAACCCTTTGTGCTGCCCTACTTTAGCATCAACCTGGCCACTACCTTGTCGTGTCGAGTGCTGACACCACCTGCCACCCACCAATGGTCGTTGGAACAACTAGATGTCGATGATCTAGGTAGTTGAACCCTGCTATTGTCGTCATTGAGTCGCTGCCTCACTCGTCAGATTACATTTTGTTGGTAAGTTTCGTGTTGTTTTGGGGTAGATTTGAGTATATCTTGAATAGCTACAACATTTTGTCTTCAATTAGTAGTTACTCGTTACATTTTAAACTTTCGATTGCGAAGGGATAAGAACCCTTCACAACACAGGATCATTCTCAAATTTAATTTGGAAAAATTTAAAATGTTATTACATTGACAAAACAGAAAATCAAATTACTATAAATTTAAAGGTTAAGCATGCTTTTCTAATAAATTACAGAGAAAGAAAGCTTACTCTCGTTGTAGTATTTGTATCTACAAAAACACCAAAATTGTAGAACACAAGTACTTGAATCCTTTCATGTCCTCTAAGTGATGAAAGTTTGGCTTGTGGAAACCAATTGAGATTTACTTTAGAAAATTTTGGAGAGAAATTGAGAGAGTAAGAGAGAGTTTTTTTTTTTTTTTTCATACCTTATGCAATTCATCATGAAGAAGAGGATGTTAGAGAAAGTTTGGAAAAATGTGGGAGCATTCCACATTTCCCAAAAATAATTCTCGTAAAGGAGTTATTTAATTTAATTTTAATTTTAATTAATTAATTATTTAATAAAAAAATTAATTAAATCATATTTAATCAATATTTTATTTAAATCATATTTAAATTAATATCCTCACATAACCTATAGTTTAATTTAATTAAATCAAATTTAATTAAATCTAATTAAACTAAGCTATTATTAAATCTCTAATTATTAATTTCTAAATTAAATATCTTACATTTAATTTAATCCATATTTGAATCACATTCAAATATTAAATCCCCTCATAACATATAGTTTAAATGTGTATCATATACGCATTAAGTTTAATTGATAGTTTTAATATGAATTTAATTTACATTAAATCAATATTTGAACTCTTTCAAATATTTTATTCTCTCATATTAATTTTGAATCACATCCAAAATAAAATTTTTATTATAAAGTTTAATTAAATTATAAACTTTATATTATAATGTATCACCATACATTATATTAAATCCTTAAGTTAATATGAACATTTCAAATTATATCCAAGATATATTAACCTCATTACCCTTTACGAGCTAGGAAGGGGACCTCATGGACCTGCAGATTAGAAGCTACAACGGTATGAGATTAATTGGCTAAACTCATTAACCACATTAATCAATCTTCGTTAACTGTGTGTACACTCCACTAAAGACTCACAACTGAACTTTTCTCTCTGTAGATATATTATTGTGTCCACGGATATAGACCAATAACAACAAGTTAGTCCTACACAAGTGTTCGTAACCCCAGCTGGGTCAAATTACCGTTTTACCCCTAGGTTACTTTTTAGTCCTTAAATACCAGTGCTCCTTTAATGAACAACATGCTTATGGTGCAACCAACAAACAGAAATCCTTCTCGTGTCATACAAATGGTAGGGCCCTTTATTCCAGTCTCGAAGACACCATTTAAGGGAACATTCATCTACTTACCCTAAAGTTGGGAAGGACATTCCATCTTATGTGATTATGTTCCAAGCTCTCCACTCGCTCTTGTCTCTAAAATGATAAGCTTATTGAGTCAGAAAACTAGTCACTGTCACCCATACAAATCAAAGGACAATTCCTCATGAACAAGAGTTCATAATACACTCAGGATTAAGACTAAGTTGCCTAGGTCATTCTATTTGAAGTAGAAACCTAACTAGTCTACATGATTACATCTAGTGGTTACTATTTCGTAGTCCAGTCTTATGAAAACTCATTGCGTAAGATACCTGCACACATGTGTCACCTATACAAACACGTTGGATGATTGTGTTTGTATCAAATACAAAGTGGTTCGTATCCATAGTGTTACCAAGATAAGGTACCCAACCTTATTCTTATACTATTGACTCTTTAAGTTGTATCTTGAACATTGATCCCTCTATGTCTCCACATTCAGTTCAAGACTCATAAAACAACTTATGATGTTAGTTTATTGGATTTGGGTTAATTAGGCAAAAATAATCAATAACTATTTACTGAAATTGAAATAATAACTTTTTATTAATAACAGTCAATAGTTTATATTTACTATCTACGAGTTTTAGAACATAAAATTCAATAGAATGAAGTTAGAAGTCATTTGCGACACGGACATTAGTGTGAAAGCTCATTCTTCAAGTCATAAATCGAAGCCAGCCGCCCCCACCTCCATTTTTTTCCCTCAGATGTATCGCTTAGAGAAAGATTCTTACGATCCAAGGTTTTTGTTGGAGGTGACTTTTGAATACCCATTAATTTTATGTTTGAGTTTAACAAAACTTGTTATGTTTGGGTGTTAGAATCGAGTTATGGAATGAATAGCTGCTATACAGCTGGCGAAGAGTAGATATTAAGCTTAATCTATAATTTTAATATGAATTTAACTCACATTAAATCAATATTTGAATTCATTCAAATATTTTATTCTTTCATTAATTAATTTTGAATCACATCCAAAATTAAAATTAATATTATAAAGTTTAATTAAAATATAAACTTTATATTATAATGTATCACCATATATTATATTAATTTCCTAAGTTAATATGAATATTTCAAATTATGTCCAAAATATATTAACCTTATTACCCTTTTACGTGCTAGGAAGAGGACCTCATGGACCTACAGATTAGAAGCTACAACTATCACACCCTCTTCCAAACTCCCTACTCTTAGCCTAAGAGATGGCGTGAAGCCAGTAAGTAACGTTCATAACTTAACAACACTCATTGACGACTTACTTAACATACTCTGAAAAACATGCAGCAAAAATAACTGATAACATGTAATAAAAGTTTACATACATAACTTGTCACGCAGGTGTCCTATACCATCCACCACACTCGTTATAAAATTTTACAGACCAAAACATGCATATGAAGAGTCATGATTATGACCTAAACAGAACTTAAACTCGACAGTAGACAGGTAGCAGTAGGTCAGGCTTGGAAATCACGGTCTCTACCTGAAAAGTGAGAAAACATTTGAAAGAATGAGCTAATGCCCTGTGAGTGACAATTTATAAATAACATACTTTAACAATAATTCATAAACTTTGAAATACTTTAAATAACATACTTTAGAAATCACATGCTTTGGAAGCACATAAATATCATACTGCTGAAACATCTCATAAACTTGGTAAAGAAGCGTGTTTCTAAATCTTTCATAAAGTGATGCATAGTTGAAATCTTTTGCAAAGTAATCTGTAACTGAAAACTTTAACACGCCACGTGTAATCCTTTAACTACGTGGTAGTGGGAAAAATCCAGCACTCCCAACGTTTTTTTCGTGTGAAATCATCTCAATACTAACGACAGTGATAACTACGTTGTGGTGGAATTAGTACCAACAACGTCTTTGCGGTGGTAGAGGTAGCTCAACACCCACGACAGCGATACTACGTTATAGTGGGGTTAGCACCTATAACGTATTTGTTGTAGTGGGACAAACCCAACACTAATTCAGAGGGGCAAGTGAATCCAGTGACCGTATCAGGAGGGACCAGGAGACCTATTTTGCTTCCGCTTACGGTTTTTGAGCATTTTTTTCTTTATGATTATACTGTTGTTGGTTTTCTTTTTTTTGTAACGATTTTGGTTAGAAAACAATTTTAGGGATCCCGTCTAGGTTCTTTTCCTATCTTTTTCATTATTTATTTGATTAAACGTTTGAAAATCCTTTATTATTTTATTTGGATTTAAATTAAAGTATTTGTTTGTTTTGTCTTCGTCTTTTAAAATGTATTTAATGATTTTTACTTAAGTAACGACCTTGGGTTAAGGTTGAAAATCTAGGGCGTTACATCGACCCTGTCATTATTAACCAAATAGAGTGAGCAAACTGACCATAAATTTGTAAAATTTTCGGTATATTGATAATGAAGCGTATTTACATTGTCAAGTAAATACTTGTCAAGTTTATACAAAGACTCCACCTTATAAAATGAAATAAATGAGATCTTAAACTTAACAAAGTACAACTTGACAATATAAAGGACATATCGATCAAACTCCCATGATTCTATGCTCCAGGGTTGCGTTCAAAACCTGAAATAAAATAATTAAATATTAATCACAAACTTAGATGACATCAAGAAAGTTTACATATCAAACTCCCAAAACTTACGAATATCAACCAAATGCCATGTAAATTAATAAATAAGTATAATGTTTGAAAAAATGGAAAAAATGAGTTTCCAACGAAGTGAATGTTCATGCAACTATGTAATTAGAGGTCATACTTGTATCAACCCTAGGTAAAATCACAAACAATGTACTTTTCTAAGTTAATCGCACGTGAGAATCCACTATATGCATTTCAACAACTACTTTCATCTCATACCACATACATGTCACAAAAACCAATCCATACGGCCATGTACAACAAATAGTTTCAACACAAATATTTGAATGCCCGTGTTAATCAGTTTGTTGAAGTTAAACTCCCACTATTCTCTTTCAATGCATACATTGGGATGAGGGGAGAGGAGGGGGTAAAATGACTACTTTGCCAATAACACGTTCATTAAGAATGTCTTCATAACACAATATCATTTATCAAAGATACGCAAAAAGATTATTATGCAAAATAGGAGGGGAGGACAAGCATTCCTAGACACATAGAGATGGAGGGAGGGGGTAACAGGATTACGTTGGCAATAACACATTCATTAAGACTGTCTTTATACGACAACATCATTTATAAAAGATAAGCAAAAACAACTATATGTAAAATGAGGGGGGGGTGAGGGGGGAGGACAGGATTTCTTAGAAACATGGGGATGGGTGAGGTAAACAACTACTTTGGCAATAACACATTCACTAAGAATGTCTTTATACTACAACATCATTATAGAAGATATGTAAACTGAGCTATATACAAAACAAGGGGAGCAGCAAAGAATATCTTCATGAAGTTCAATAATGAAAATTTCTACAACTTTCACTATCCATTAGAAACATGGTACTTACAAATTGTTGGCACATCTAATCAATTGGTAGCAATAGTTTGTTGAACTAAGTGTTGAAAAAAGTTGAGTCTTAAGTCATCTGTAACGTATGCCACTATATCCATATTTGAAGATCTACACAAAGTTGTTGCTCCCCATTTGACATCCATTCACTTGGCCTAGTAAGAAATACAATAAAGAGGGGAAGAAGTAGATTTAGAAAAAAGAAACATCCCAAAATGTTTATTAAGTTTAGTCACTTCAAATTTTGAGTGCCAACGTGTATGAGTTGTTTAAACAATAAACTATTATTAAAATATACGATCATGAAGTGAACACTAGGCATCATTCATGAGCAAGCCAAAATGATTATACCCTAAAACTACCGGGCATCATTAATGAGCAGGGCAATTTTTAGACGAATAGTAATGTCAGAATAGTAATGATCTAAAGTAGCATTATTTAACTTTAGTGAACAACATTCCTAGAAAAGTATATATTTCTTTCTAACGTTCTCCCACTATCAATTTTAATACTTATTACTTAGTTTTCGACATAGCCACAATGGAAGGTTGTATATTGTAGCTATCACTGATCCAACAACTATATTTGGTTCATAAATATCCATAAGAATTGATGTTATCTGTGGACAAACCTGGTCTAAGATTTCTATCAGTTGCATGCAAACACAAATTCTTGGCATGTTCATAGTGCTTGAACATCCTTACAAACCTTGGAACAATTGGAAAATACCACAATTGTTTAGTAGCAACTCCTTCCTCGCTTCTGTAGAGTTCTTAATTCTCTTCCATCTCAATAAGTTAAAGTTCGGACACCTACTTAAGTTTTCATACTCTTTTCTATACAGACAACAATCTTCTGGACATGCATCTATTTTCTGATAACTTAAGCCTAAAGCAGTAAATGTTCTTTTGGCTTCGTACATGGAAGTCAGGATTTCATTTTTTTTTCAAGCAAAAACTCGCTAATGGTGGCCAACAATTCTGAAAATCTCGAATTACTCCATTCGAGCCTAGCCTTCATGTTGTATAATCTAACTAAGGATGACAATGTGATTTTTTTACATCTAGGGTATAAAGGCTTCTTAGAATAATTGAACATAGTATCAAACATAGTACGTCAAAAAACTGATCAGGCACAATTTGAATCATATTCAGTACATTGAATAAATCATCATCGTCCTCGATGTTTTCTTCCTTTCCATTCTCACATTGATTGTTACCATTCTTCCTCGTCAAATGTTTGTCATATCAGAACCACACTTTATAAATTTGGTTAATCCCATTGGCATAAAAATGATATCTAACTATTGAAACCTCATTCAACACACAATTTTCACACTTCAAACATAGACACTTAATTGACTTGGAACCGCTGGCATTACGTAAACCAAATTCAATGAATGTTTCAACTCCTAGTTCAAACTCCTTAGACATCCTATTCTCCATCATCCTTAATTTGTCCATTGATAAATATTGTCTAGATGGCAGTTTGATACACCTGTTTACAGCAAACATAGTAACAAACAGTCCCATAAAGTGAACTTACAACCCAAATATATTGACAAAGTGACAAACAAATTTGCTCAAAGTTACCAAGATGGGGATGAAAGTATTTTCTTATTTAATAGGTATACGAGTTGAATAACAAGATTCATAGTACCTAAATTTTAGTACAAAGGTTACAATTTAGCAACTACGTAACAATAAACAAACTTACAACTTGGTTCAACACAATTCCTAAAAAGATATTTAACAAATAAACAATACGTCTATATCAATTAAGCATAGTACAATAAAATCTAAAAATGCATACTTTGACACAATTCATATTTCAATGCAATTGGCCAAGAAATAGGGTGTCTATTCTCAAATGTCAATACAGTTTACACCACACTAGTATTATATAGGGCACAAATAAGAACATAAATCTCAATGGTTTACAGTGTGCAATCCTATTCTCTAAACATCATATATTTCAAATCCTTATTTTAAGAACAAAAAATAATAGAACTTGGTTTAATATATTTACCTAACTAGTTTGGCAATCTTCCTTGGTAGAGGAATCCATTGCGAAGCAACCGGAGAACTGCAAAATGGTTTCGTGGCCTCTAATTTTAGACGACAGTAGAGAAATGTGGGTTTGTTGACGGAGATGAAATGGTCAAACAAACTAAGTGACAGTGGGGAACAGTTGAGGCGTCATGTCGAAGCGGATGGGAGATCGAAATCCTGTCATGGAGGCTGTCAGACGGTGAAAAAAGGGAATGCCATCAAGGGTTTCGAGAATGTAGTGGAGGATTTTGGGGCAAGATGTTTCGAAAAAAGGGGCTTCATTTTTTTAATTATCGTGTAAGGGTAAAAGAAAAAAAATATGGAAAAAGACAACACATTTTTCTCGTTGTTGCTTCCTAACGTGAAAAATGTGTCAAGAAATTTCGAAAATCCAAAACTCCGCCAGTTTCCATAAATAAACGCGAAAATTTGGAATAGACAATACTTTTTTCACCCCTTTGATTTGCATTGTTCATATGTGTCATTAAATGTCCAATTTCTTGTAGTGATATAATTCATTTCTTAGTGATGAACTTAATCTTAATTTTTTTTCTAAGTTCATACAAAGTGGTGTATATTACTTCCCAACCACTACTACAAAAACAGGTTTACTTGACAATGAAAAACTGTCAAGTAAGGGTTTACTTGACGGTTTTCAATCCGTCAAGTAA
>JBBPDJ010000021.1:2973241-2983628 GCA_037974625.1 Cucumis cinereus
TCTTTTAAAATGGATTTAATGATTTTTACTTAAGTAACGACCTTGGGTTAAGGTTGAAAACCCGGGGCGTTACATAAACTCAGTTCACTTTTATTAAAATTAAAATATGTGTTATATAATGTATTACAAATTAAGTTAAATTACAAATTTGATCTCTTTGATTTGGATAAAATTAGAAGTCAGTCGATAGAATTTTAAAAGTTAAAATTTGACATAAATTCTTATATATTTTATGTAGTTTATTAAATCCTCTAAAATAGTCTTACCCCAGGAATATTTATAATTAAAATCTAATTATAAACTATGTGATATAAGTTTTAATTGAGGGACTAAATATTTAAATTATTTTATAAATTATAGAATATTACAAAATAAAGTAATAAGTAATTATAATAGGTAGCAATTTTAAAAATAATAATCAAGTATATAGCAACATTTTATAAAATTGCAAATATAGTAAGATAATGCTTTGATTTCTAATTTTGAATGAAACACATGGTTTATTTATTCAACCATTAGTGTATCTACTTTAGTTTTATTTTCAATACAAATGGATGAAGCCATAGGAATAAGGGTAAAAAGGGAAAAACAAATTGTAACATAATTTATCCTTGAAGCTATTACTTTTTTAAAAAAGAAAATTCCCCAAACCTTTTTTAGAATAATTGAACTTCTAGAAACTCTTTTTAAAAAGATCCATTCAATAATGTAAATATACACATGTGTGTTGACTAAATTTATGTTACATTATTGTCTATTTTAAAACATCAATTAATGCCAATCGCACCAAGCCATTATTTAATATTGAAGTATAAAAAATCTTTCTATGTCATAATTTAGGGTGAAAGTCATTTATTAATTCTATCCTCTTTAGTTTCACTTTATAAATTAGATGACCAGTTAAGTGAGAGTCAAGTTGATACTTTATCATTTTGTATCCAAACATACCTAAACCATGGAGTCATCAAATACAAATATAGTTTTTAATAGGTTTTTTTGTGTGTGTGTGTGTATATATATATACAAAAATATAGAAAGGGTAAATCCATACCTAATCTTTTTGCTGGAATAACCCTGAACTTTTAATTTAGAAAATTAACGTGATCTATAAAATGAAAAATCATGTCAACTGATGTGTTTGCCACACAAGCTTCAATGTTTTAAGTTAGTGAATATTAGAGATCGTGTCCTAGATCTTGTGGTTTGTAGTTTTTAATATAAATTATTTATCTAATAAAGTTAGAGGTATTTATTGGACATTTAGACAACATTAATTCAATCCAATAAACTAAGATCCAATGTTATATGATGTTACTTGAACAGTATATCGTTGACATACAAATGAATTATATTCAAGTTATAATCTAAAAGGTCTGAAGTAAATTGATCGAGGTTTGGTGCCTTCCTAGTAAAACTGCGGGTACAACCAACTTTGTAATTGTTACAAGAGATGTAAATATTACAAACAATATGAACCATATTGTTCATGTGAAGACATGTAAGTGACGGTATCCTATTAAATCGGATCACAAAATAATTGGTTTCTCTTTATAACAGTGTTACTTGAAGGAACCAATATTTTACTAGGATGACCACAGAAGACTTGACCTTAATCCTGAGTGAGTTGTGAACTTCTATTTATAACGACAGTTCTTTGATGCGTATGGGTGAGAGTGACCTTGATAGCGGACTCAACAAATCTACCATTTTGGGTAATTGTTTGAGTAAAGAGTTGGAAACACAACTAAACAAGATAGAATTCACTCCTTTCGATTCCTCGAGATAGTAGATAATTGCTTCCTTAATAGTTGATTTTAGGCCTTGAACAATGAACTCTCACTGGTCCAAGAGGTGTTACTTTATAGTTGAACTATAAACTATTTGTTCATTAGACGGATCGATGGTATTTAAGGAGTTAGATATAACTTTAGGAGTAAAACAGTAATTTAATCCAGTTGTAGTAATAAGCAATTGTAAAAGGTCAACTCACTGTTGATTTGTTCTATGCATGGATATAGAAATATATCTATAGTGCAAATAGTGCAGCTATCGGTCTTTAGTAGAGTGACCGACAGTTAATGAATATTTATTAATTGAATTAAAATAATTTAATTAGTTGATCTCATATCATTGGAGCTTCTAATTTGTTTGTCCATTAAGTTCTCTTGTTAGCTCACTACGGATAATTATAAAAAATAGTTTCAATAGTTCAAATTAATTAAGAGAAGTTTATATTAATATAATTAATGTAAAATATAGTGTATGACCAAACTATATTGTTGGAGACATACATTTGAATGAAGTTCGAATATTAAATTCATATGAATTAGATTCATATGGAATTATAATATAGAGTGATTTATAATATAGAGTGAATTATAATATAGCCACTCCCTAGTTTTAGAGTTTGGAGCCCATGCTTCTAACTCTTGAGCAATATAAGAGAATAATGAGGAAGATGAAGTGGTGAGTTCTCTACTTGGTTGAAGAGTTTGAGCTCGTGACGAAGGTCGAAGTTGTTCGGGACAAAGGAGAGGAAATGTGAAGTTGGATTCTTCGGTGGTAAGTTTTACTTCTTCTTTTCTCCAACCTCATTAGTAAGCATGCAAGGTTAGATTAGATTGATCTAACGTAAAATAGTTTATCCACACTTAAAGCATGTTTTTGTAGATATTTTTGTTAAGACAAAAATTGTTTTCTGTATTACATGGTGATCACACGCTTCTAGGATAATTTGATTTCCTTCAATTGTTAGTAGAGCCCAACATGTGCAATATCAATTTCGAGTTTTTTTGCAACAAAAGCATGCTTAGGTTGTCTAAATGTTTATCCTTGCTAAAACTAGTTTAATGGTTGCTTTTGTTAACATAAAAAATTGTTTTCTATATTGTACGTCAATCAACTGCTTTGGCAGAAATTCGATTTCCTTCAGCGAAGAAATCCTTGTAACAAGTAAAGAGTGTGAGTTCAGAAGTTGACTTACTTTTCTTGAGGTTTTGTCATATACTCATAATGTTTTGTTGACTTAGAGCTTTTTCCATTAGGATTTTCAAGCTAAATATTCTATCATATCTTATAGGCTAAGCTATTCATGGGATTTATTGTCAAGATTAGTATTGTAACATCCCAAAATTTGAGATGATTTTAATTTAATTATCTCAAATGATTTAAGTAAAAGTTGGATTATATTGGTTAGGGATGTTAATTTTCTTTTTGGATTGGAAAATTTATTTTTTTCTTTAGTGGAGATTTGATTAAGAAATTATATATATATATATATATCTAATTGTTTTCGTTAAAAGATAATTGGTGATAAGAAAGAGAAGATCTAATTTGATTTGAAATTTTTTTTTAATTTGGTGGAAATTTGGAAAATGTAATAATAATAATAATAATAATAAAAGATTATTATTACTTATTAATAAATAATAATATTATTATATATAAATTAATAGTATTATTTATTAATTTAGGGTTGCATGAAAGTTATAAAAAACTTCTTTTCTTTTTCTTCCTACGTGAGAAGCCGCCGCCGCCTCCCTCTGTGTTTCTTTTTGCCGGTTTTCGGTATGTGCTTCGCCCAACTGCAACATTTCTCCATTTGTCGATGTCATTTAATCTTTCAGATTTGATTTGTCCATTGTCGCTCACGGTTGCCGCAGTTAGTTATATGGGTAAAGTATTGGGTATTTTATATTGGATTTTCTGAATACCTAATAAAGTTAAATTGAGAATTAATTTTGGAATTATCTTGGTTAATTGAGGGTTATTTAGGAGCTATTGTTACAATTAATTTGTAGAGTTTCTCCTACGAATTAATTGGAGCATCAACAACGAATCGGATTAAGTGTTATGGCGTTAAGGTTAATTTTAATGAATGATTTTTATGGAGAATTATTAATTAAAGTTGTTGTGTTTAGAATTAATTTGAAGGATTAATTTGGAGCAATCATTTGGAATTAATTCGTAGGGTTTTCTCTACGAATTAGATTGGAATTCGACAACCAATTTGTAAGAATAAAAAATATATTTTTTTTAAGGGTTAAGGTTAAGATCAATTAATAATTTTTATGGAAAAATTATTAATTGTAATGTTTTATTTATAGGATCAATTTGAGGAATAACTCAAGCAAAAGAAATTAACGACACCTTAAGGTAAAGATTTACTACTGGTTCCTCGACAGTAAATAAGGATATTTATGTGACAGTAATATTATTTATGCGACATCCGGGTTGCTTGATTTGGTGATAATATGATTTAACTGATTAGGTGACGAGTTTAAGTTATTTTAATTAAAATTGGATGAGTAAGGGATACTTCTACTAAATCCATGCCTTAGGCGTACAAGGTGTCGAAGATGGACTGGATCGAGCATTGTGAATTTTCCTGCTGTCGTTGAACCATTTATTGTGTCTATGTTTAACGATGTTATGGGACATCTAATTCACAGCACGGTAGTTACTTGTTGGATTGTGGACTATGTTACAGTTCATTTCTTGGTTATATTGTGACGACAAGTTCGAGTTTGTGTATAATTAATTGTGTGAATTATGCATGACCTTCCGTTCTATGCCGATTATGTAAAGCATGTTAACTGTACCATGAGGAATCGATTATTATTGTGATTGCTTCACTTATTGAATGTGGTTTTTGTTGGATTATGGTTTCTCTTAACTCTACCTATTAATTTTGTGTACTTGTTTGTGAGACGGGTTGACAAACCTATGTGGTGTATGTTCCGACTTGATTGCTTTTGCATATGGTCCCACAGGTTTGCTAGGACGACCTTGGCACTGGGCTGTATGGACTTTCCTACCAACCCATTTGACTGTGTGTCGTATAGTACAAGTTAATAGAGAGATTTAATGGTCACCTAGTGGAGTCGATGATATGCTTATGTTGAACTGTCTGTTTATCGTTTGTGTGATAAACGGGTTATTAAGTGTAACGTCCCAAATTTTAAAAGTAATTTGTAATTTATTTATCAATTACCTTACTATTGGTTGGTTAAATTTTAATTTGGGATGTTTATGTTGATTGTAAACTGTTGGATTAAGTTGTTGGAATAATTTTATTTGTTGTGGTTTTTATTTTTATTTGTGTTGGAAAGAGAAAAAAGGACTTATTGGAAGAAAAATAAAGGAATTTAATAAGGAAAGAAAAGGGTGAGAGATTTGGGAAATTTAAAAAGGGAAATAAATAATATTGATATAATAATATTTTGTTATTTTTATTATTATTATTATTTATTTAAAGCACCTTGGTATGCATGCACTTTCATCATTTTCCCCATCTTTCCCTTTTGAAACCCTAGCCGCTGTCGTTGTATCTCTTCTCTCCCCTCTGTGGAGCTCCACCGAACGACACCACCACGACCACGTGCATTGCTGAACTACCCTCAACTGCCATCCCGTCTACGCAAGTCGAGTCGACTTCCCTTGTTGTAAAGCGCCCAACGTCGCGTTGCAACCGCCAGCCGTGGAGTAACGTTAGCTCCGCTCGAAGCCGCTTCGCCTCGTGCTGTTCATGCGTTCGCCGCTCACGTCCTTCCAGCCGAGCAGTTCAGCCTCCCAAGTCGCGTCGCGCCCTGCTCTTCTCCACTCAGCCACGTCGTTGCCCACGTAGCCAAGCCGCACCGGAGCTCCACCTTGCACGTCCCCGCTTGTGTCCAAGCCGCTGACGTCGTCGCCGTGAGCACATTGTCCAGATCTATAAAGTCGATGCCTCCACTCGTGCGTCCATTGTGGATCTCGCCAAGCCGGTCTCCCTCCGTACGTCAAATCCACGTCAAGCCGTGTGCCGCTTCGCGTCTCAGCCATCGTCACGAAGTCATGCGCTGCCTAGATCTGCAAGCCAAGCCGTGAGCCGAGTCACCTTCTGCCACTTCCTGTCACTGCTGCCAGTGCTGTTTGTTGGTGTGTTTGGTAAGGTTTAGGAAGAATTCAATTTGAGTTTTAGGCTACCCAATAAAGTTTTATTTGAGGTTTATCTTGGTTTGAATTGGGTGTTTCTGTATTGTTTGAAGGTTCAAATTGAAGATTCAATCGGGGGTATTTGTGGTGCGATCGTTTTGGTTTTCGTCTTGAGTGGTGAGTTCGGAATTGGTTATTGAAGGGTTAGAATTAATATTTCTTTGAGGAAGAAATTATTAATTAAAGTTTGTGCGTTTAGGGTCATTTGGAGGCTACTTCAAGGTAAGGAATACTTCTACTGAATCCACGCCTTTTGCGAATAAGGTGTGAAAGATGATTATTTTGCCTACACTCTGGTGTTAACTTCAGGTTCTTGTATATGTGTTGTATGGATTATGCGTGACCTGTTGTTCGTTTGAATTGTGTTATCTAATGCATGAGGATTAAACTTGTTGTGATCACTATGTTTACTGAATTGGTTTGTTGGATATGGTGTCTGTTAACTTTACCTAATGACTCTGTACTTGGTGGTGGAACGGTGTGACAAGCCTGTGTATCGTATTGTCGTGAGGGTCGGTTAACAAGCCTGTGTGGCGTATTGTTGCGACAGGGTCAAATAGCAAGCTTGTGTGGCGTATTGCTCTGACAGGGCCAGTTAACAAGCCTGTGTGGCGTATTATTCTGGCAGGGTCAGTTAACAAGCATTTGTGGCGTATTTCTCCGACATGATCCTTCCTACTAAACCAATTGACTGTGTGTTGTAAAGTACGGGTTATTAGAAAGAGTTAACACCTAGTGAGATCAGTAGTGGGTTCCTTACTGGTATATTTTATACTCACCATTTCTGTGTTCTATTTTAGGAAAAGGTAAGATGGGACCGGCGAGGAACAAGAAGAACAAGTGACCATACCGAAGAGGACCAGAAGACCTTTTTGCTTCTGCTTTACGTTTATTTTGGCGCTTTTACGGTTAAATCGTTTTATTTTATTAGTCGTATTTATTTGGTTTAGAAAACTGTTTTAGGGATCCGGTTTAGGTACTTTTCTTTTTTATTAATTTGGTTAAGTATTCGTTTTGATGACCCTTTTAAATGTTTATTTTGATTAAATGAAAGTGTTTGTTTCGTTTTATTTTCGTCTTTTAAAATTGATTTTAATGGTTTTAATTAAGTAACGGCCCTATTTGGTTTAAAAATTCGGGGCGTTACATTAAGTATCAATGCATAACTTGTATGTCAAGTTTAACTGTGTGGTACGCTGACCTGACATGTTTGGTTATGTGACGAATTGCTTGATACTGATTTATGTGGTGAGTTAGCTAAATTTCTTAGTTAACTATTAGTGATGGTTATGTTAGTAGTTAACTGAATGGATTAGTTAACTGTTAGGAGTGATTATATGGTGAGTTAACTAAACGATTTATTTAAATGGTGGTGATGGTTATGGGTTGAGTTAACCAAATGGACTAACTTACGAGTTAGTTGTTGGTGATGGATTATCTATGTCGAGATGAACTGAATGGCTATGTGATGATCTGTTAGGAAGGATTGTTACAGAAAAACTAATGAGGTTGTGTGGCGATATGTCTTTATGGTTTGCTATCGGAAAACCCTAAACCAGGATAAAGTTGTGAGGTGTTTGTGGTTCTCATTTTTGAATTAAACTTCATATGTGTGCTTATGGATTTTTCGGTAGCCATTAACTTTATCTATTAGCCATGTTGTACTCCGTACGTGGCATGATTGCCGCTTTTGCATGTGGTCCCACAAGTTTGCTAGGACGACCATGACATTGGGTTGTATGGGCGTTCCTACTAAATCATTTGATTGTGTCGTAGAGTACCGTTTAATAGAAAGTTAAAAGTTAACCTAGTGGGCCCAGTAGTTGATTCCTTACTGGGTATTTTATATACTCACCCTTTTCATGATTATTTTTCAGGTAAGTATGAGAAAATCGACGACGAACAGGAAGGACTAGTGACCATGTGTTTGGGGACTATATTGACAAAGTCTTCTGCTGTGTTGATGTTGTTATTGTTGATGGATGCTTTCGCTATATTTTCGTCAAGATTATGAGTTTTTATTTAAGTAACAACCTCGGGTTAAGGTTGAAAATTTGGGGCGTTACATTCATCATGGAAATAAACTTAAAACAGTGAAGCACAAAAAAAAGTATGAAAAGAGGTTGAGGCACAAATTTCTACATCTGTAATGCCCTAGGTCCAGGATTTGAACCAGGATTCATAATCTGAATTTTACAACTGGCAGTCTCGATATTTCTATACGTTCCCTTCGATCGGGCAACATCATCATTGCTACTGTTAAAGACTTATTAGAGTAAAAGTTGTTCCCACAAACCAACATGGGTCCTTTCATCATGTTTTGTCCTCACTCACATACATCCTAGGAAAATTTCCAAAAGGTTATCCAACATAGAATTGTTCCAAGCTAAGTCCGCTTAACTTTGGAGTTCCTATGTTTAAGCCACCAAAAAGGAAGGTTCACCTTGTTGGTATTGGTAGTAACTTTCATTTCTTTTAAACATTTCTTAATCTTACTTTCATGTCTTTAGGATCCCTCTCATTCAGATGTGATATCGGTTCATTCATGTTTTCCTCCTAAACTTGGAGCATTACATGACATTTTCCCTTACCTTCAGTCTATCGGCCGCCGCTCTTTGTCTACAGCACCTTTGCATCGGTCGCCCTCTGTCATCCAACTGCATTACCACGATGCGACTGACTAGCCACCATCGCGTTGTTTTCACGGACACCGCATCAAACCGACGGCAGCTATCGTGTGACGCTCATCTCTGTCGCTTACTGTCCACATTCGACGACAGCTACCGTGTGACACCATCGTGTCTACCGTCAGTCTACGATCTACATAGCCTTTTTCCGTCAAGTTTGTCTACGTTGTATCATCGTTGTCGGTTGGCTTTGGTTTTTGGGTGAATTTTTGGGTGTTTTAAGTTGGATTTTTGTATTACCCATTAAAGAACTAATTGGAAATACTTTTAATCTGTGAGTTATTAGTGGTTATGTTTTATGGTTTGTTATGGAGAAACTGTAAAGCATGACAAATATGCAATGTGAATTGAATGTTGAGCTTAAATTGATGTTTATGCTTGTGGCTGAATTTGATGATATGGGATTATGATAGCTGTTAACTTTAGCTGTTAGGCAAGTTGTACCTCGTATATATGTGGGATTCTACGGGAATCACTAAGTTGTTTTGTATGTGTTTCCACAGATTCATTAGGCTGTTTTGCATGTGTTCCCACCGATTTCACTAGGATGATTTGCACGTGTGTTTCTACGAATTGACTAGGTTGATTTGCATGTGTTCCTACAAATTCGCTAGGCTAATACGCATGTCTTCCTACGGGTTCACTAGGCTGATTTGCATGTATTCCTACAGATACTCTAGGCTGATATATGGGTGTTTCTATTAGATCATTAGAGTGTGTGACACAGGGTATAGGCTTAATAGGATGTTAACACTTCATCTAGTGGGTCCAGTAGTGGGTCCCTTACAGGGTATTTTTTTACTCACCATTTCTATGATTGTTTTTCAGACAAATGTAAGAGAAAACTGACAAAGGACAGGAAGGACCCGTGACCATATCGTAGGAGACTATGAAGACATGTCGCTTTCGCTTAACCTTAACTTCCACAGAACTATGTAAATTTTAACGTTTTTATTTACTTCAGCTTATGAAATTTTTATGTTTTTAGTAGGGATCCCGACTAGGTTGTTTTTACTTACTTATTTATTTATTTTAAACATTTGAATTTCTTCAAGTAAATGTTTTATTTTTTTTCTTTCTTTAAATAAAATGATTTGATTTTTGTATGATTTTGGCTTTCGAAATTACTGTTTTGATGAAGTGGTGATCTCAGTTTGATTTAGAAAATTGGATCGTTACAGTAGGAAAATATTTCTCATTTATAGATCACTAATCACAATGCTACAATGCTTGGCCAAATGTCGTACGACAAAAACCCTTTCCAAATATAGAAGTACCGATCTGTCACACCCTCTCCCAGACTCTCTACTCCTAGCCTAGGGGACGGCGTGAAGCCAGTGAATCTCATCCTTACCTTGAAGATCCTCACTGACTATCTTAACTTAACTCTGACTTAAACAATATCAATAACTTAAAAAGTGCGGAAAAATAAACTCAAATTTAACACATAACAGCGGAAACTAAACAAATATCTTTTATATAGTGCAGCCCATACTGTTTTATACAACCCATCTCACTGTACCAAAACTTATTATAACAGTAACACGCATGATTTACTACTAACGTACAATAGTACTAAGACTTCTCGAATAGCAGACAAACTGTGGTAGGTAAGGCTTCGGGATCACGATCTTTACTTGGAAAGTGGGAAAAACAATTTGAAAGAATGAGCTAAAACGCTCAGTGAGTGATACTTTAATAGAAAATACTTAAAACATATATATAGC
>JBBPDJ010000021.1:2983728-2994732 GCA_037974625.1 Cucumis cinereus
AGACTTAATGAATGGGATATCAAAATCCTCTTTTTTTTATTCTTGAATTAGAACCAAATCCGGATTATGTTTCTTCAGAAAGCGTTTCAAGGAGATTCTTTTATTTACATCCTTTAGTCCTCTGGTGTTCAAGAGATTATTTTCGTTGCTGCCTTTGGAGAACTCTGTGATCAATGACTGGATAATATCAAGCCAATTTTAAATTTAATTTGTTAACAATGGGGAGAAGGTGGGATGGAATAGACTTGTGGCTGTTTGGTGAGTTTGAGGCAGAGGCGAGGGATTCTGGGACAGTGGTATCCTCATTAGAGAAAAGAGAATTGAGGTCGGTTGTGAGAGGGTCGAGGGGGGTTGGTGATATAGAGGTCGGGCAGGGGTTCGAGCAAACACCTTCATCGCTGCTCACACTCATAGGAGAGGTGAGGTCTTTGTTTAATTTAGACACCTGCGTTGGGGTTGCTGTGCAGTATGGCGAACCTTTGGTGAAAATGTTGTTGGATTTGGGAAGGGAGAAAGAGGTTGAAGGTTTAGTGGAGGGAATTATGGGTTTATTGGAAAGGTTTGGAGATGAGGAGGTTGAAAGAAGCTGATCACAAGTGGCTTCCAAGAAATCAGGGTTTGGATTGAGATACAATTTGGCCTTTGTTAGTCTCTTTTTCTTGGGATCAACAAGGGTTTTTCTTCTGACAAAGTGTTTGGGAAAAGCAAGAAAGGGGTTTGAAAGGAAAGCTTCTTTTGATTTTTTCCCTGTTCTTTTTCTTTTTTTTTTTTAGAGAAAAAACCGTTTGGGTTGGCTGAAGGATAGGAGAGAGGAATGTTAAAAGAGGCCGACAAACCGAGGGAGGAGTTAATATCATTAATGGCATTGGAGGAGAGAGGCGCGGGCTGGATAGAAGGTGAGGGGTTGCTCTGCACATTTTGAAAGAAAAGGGCGGAAAAGAGTCCACGTAGCTGACATTCAAGGGGTGTGCATCATTTGAGGATTTAATATGCTTCGGGTGTGACAAATTATTAAAGGATGTGGGCCCAGGTGTTGAGGAATAATTGTGGGAAACATTCCCATTCGTTGGTGACTGCTCGATAGCTACCCCCGTGGTCTCACCATTGAATTGTATATTTAATAAGGGGGAATTTGATTGGCTGGAAACTGAAGAGGCTGCGGATGTTGGAACTCCAACCGGTGGGGAAGGATTCGGGGCCAAACTAACACCTTGTCGAATGGGATTCTTCCGCGCTTCGGCCGGCGGTGCATGACCGGAGTGGAAAACTGTCTCGGACTTGGGGAGCTGTTTGGTTACATCTATATCTTTAAGAGCCCTTTCGATTCGAAGCAAGTCAATTGTGTTGGAGAAGTCTTCGAGATGTAAATTCCTCCGGATTTCTATTGGATCCTCCATATATTCAATATCATCGGCAGTGAGAGAGAAAATATCATGGTTTGGGACTGTTAATGGAATGGTAGCTGGAAGGAAGCCACTTAGATTTTTCTTAACTCTGATTCTGGCATACCTTACATTTATCATATTGAGGGTGTCACTTGATATTTCTTCAAGACCTCCAAAATAGTTGCCAATTGCTGAGAAGGTGTCATTTGTCCAGAAACTGATAGGAAGGTTTTTAATTGAGATCCATCCCCCATAACCTTTGATGTATTCTGGTCTTCCATGCTTCGTGATGTCCCATTTCTCAAATAAAAGGTGATAAGGATGTACTTGAATCCATTTTCCTGGATATTCAAAGAGGCTATCGAGGCTTAAACTTGAAGAACGTATCAAAGCTTTGTCCTCATAGATGGGATTAATGCAGAAGTTGGCTTTGAAGGAGGAATTAAGGCATCTTGCTATATCTTTCCAATCGTTATGGGCAAAAAGCCTTGAGACAACCCAAAGGCTTTTAAAATCCTCTTTGAATACCTCAGTATTCTTTTGTACCCAGAGAGATGAGTTGTCTTTGGAATTTGGAGAAAAGCTTGGGAGTTGGGAGGAGGGAGGGAATTTAGGACGATCAGGATGTGTCGCTGGCTTGAAAGCACCAAATTGGCGCAGGGGTTTTGGAAGAGGGGGGGCTGGGATGAGTGGTTCCTCAGCTGAAGTAAGGTTCCCCCAATGATTGAGAGCCTTTCCTATCATTTCATAGAATACTTCCCAACCCTTACTGGCAGTACCGGCTGGAACTTGAATAGACCATTGTCCACTGGAGGAAGGCCATAAATCACAAACTCCTACCCAACCCGAGGCTGTTCGGAATTTGTGTAGCTTCAGCTTGCTTCGATTAACAGTCTCAAAATGTTGAAAGAAATTGTTTTCTGAATTGTTTAGTAGATGTGACAATCCCATGTGAAACCATTTGAGCTGTGACTTTGAGGCTTGTAGGGATTTTTTGTTCTCAGCTTCTTCAACAATGAATATGTTTTGATCTAACCACACACAAAAGTGTTTTTGAAAAATTTTACAGCTAAAGATTTCCATGATGATCGTAGGGAAAGACAGGAGTGGCGGGCTGGAAAGGGGGAGTGGAGGAGATTGGGAGGGTGATATGTCAGTTTGGCTTAAAGCTGAGAGGGGAGGGGGGAGGCAGGTCATCGGCGGGATTGAAGGTTAGAGAGGAGGGGGGAGAGGAGAGAGGAGAGAGGAGAGAGCATTTTTCCTGTAATGATCCATGTTTTTTTAATAATAATGAAAATGGCTCTAAATCATCAACTTCTGATTGATCAGGTTTGTTTAATTAAAGATCTAGCCCGCAAAACAAATATTTAAATCACCTTCGTTTATAGCTTCATCCACCAAAATAACATCTTGGATTAAATGAATAATCGTGGAGTCTTCACTACTCAAAAGATATCAAAACTCCTTATCAAAGTGATTGTTCCAAAGGATAGGGAATAATGTAATAGAGAAGGATAATGTCGTTTCATAGCAACAACAATTTTCAGTTAGCCAAGTCTTTTAAGCAATTAGTTATCACTCTCCCTGCTTCAGACGTCCAATTTATTAAAGGTGTCTCTAACCCCCTTCTCCTAAGAAATGTTGTCCTTTACAAAATTCTAATGGGGAATTAACTTTAAGTGTAATAGTGAGAAATAAAGGAAGCAAAGCAACGAGAGTTATCATCAGAGAATTTATTTACAAAAGTTCATAGTAATCTATTTTTAAGTGAAGCCAACAAGTCATTTGTAAATGTCATTTGGCTCAATGAGCTTTAAATAATCTGCCTGCGTACTATTTTCTTTGTTTCAAGCTCTTGTGGGGGTTATTAAGAAGATGGAGATGTTGGTGAGAGATTTCTTTTGGGGCAGGGGAGATGGACATGGTTGCAGCCACCTTATTAACTGGGGTAAACATCTATCCCTCCAAAATATGGTGGCCTCAACCATGGGGATTTTATTGAGACAAACAATGTCCTGCCTATAAAATAGCGCGGACAATCGTGAACACAAAGAAGAAACAACGCACTCCATTTTAAACTAATGACTTGAATTGGATAGTCTATAAAAAGATTGGATAGAGAGCACCAAGATGAGGTTTTGACTTGAGCAATCTCAAAACGGCCTAACCAATGGAGTGACTTGTCTTGAAAGAATTCTGAAAGAATGGCTTTAACTGGATTAACCCACAACTGATGTGAATGTGCTTTTAAGGGCAAACCAACTAAGAGCTGAGACATGATCTCCTGAAGCTTCCAATGACCATCGTCTGGAAACATTCTTTTCAACAACTCTTTACCCTGTACCTGTCAAAATATTCTGATAATCCAGCATCTCTTCAACAATTACTTAGTATTACCATGAGAGCCTGTAGTTGAGGGATATTGGAATTCGGTTGGAAAGGACTGAGATTTGACTTCAGGTGGACCAATTTGACTAGATGTCCCAAGTTAGATCAAATTGTTGGAGATAATTGGTGTTATTCGGCTGGCTTGACCTTAGACAATTCAGGTTTGCTCAATTCTAAATTGGCCTTTTTGAAGTTCAATAAGAGACCCCCTTCCATTGATTTTATTTTAGAAGGAAACAAGGGTTTTGATAAAATAAAAAGAAACTAATGCTCATATTACAAATAAAGAATAGCAAATACAACCAACACAACCAAAAATAGCACTTGAAAAGAAATAGAAATTCTTTAATATCAACTAAACAGAATGCTCTAAGAACAAAAGACACCATTTCAACCAACAATGGATCTCTAAAGTGCTGAGCATATGAAACCTAAAGGCCTCTCAAAAAAATCTTGTAATCATGGCTAATGAGTGTGTTTTTTTTTTTTTTTTGGAAAACAGATATGAACCTCTAAATAATACTCATGAGCAAAAGAAAATGACTGAATTGGTTTATTTCCCCCTCCTTTTGTCCTTTATGTTACTTGGATGAAGAATCCCTTGATCACTTATACATTCATTGACCTTTTGCCACTTTGGCTTAGCAATGGTTGATTAAAGAATTTAACTTCTCCTTTTGCTTGCCAAGTAGAATCAATGATTGGTTGGTTGACGTCCTTGGAGGGAAGAACCTAAGGAACAGAACAAAGATTTTTGGGCAATGGCTATCAAAGCGCTTATTTGGAACCTATGGCTGGAAAGAAATCGACGCATTTTCAAGAATAACTCATCTTCTTTTGACATTTTTTGTACCAACACCCAACTCATCATAATTTCTTGGTGGTGCACTGAAAATAGGAAATTCTTTTGCATTTACAGCTTGTCCAACTCCAAACGAATTAGAAAGCTGCATTATAGTTTTTTGGTTTGTTCTTCTAAGGGAGAGGGTTCTATCTTCCCCCCTCCCTTTAGACTATATTTTTGGGTCTGTCTGCATAATATATTTTTTGTTTCTTATCCAAACAAATTGTTTCCATTTTCAAAAGAAAGGAATAGAGAAGGATGACCATTGGATGACAAAGAATGAGGTGGGAACTAATTAAATGTTCATAGCTTTTACTAATCTTTTTCTTTGTAGAAAATCCTACCAAAATTGTGCACCTTTCTCCCAATCCTACATCACAAAAGGGAGCTTTGAGTGTTGTGCTTGTTGCCAAACAACACACATCTAATTAGGGGGACCTATCATTGTCCAACATGTTAATTTTGCCCTATTTGATTTTGTCAAAGAACCTATCATTGTCCGCATTGAAAATTTGGTTCTAGTGACTCCGATGATGTTTCTAAGGCTATTTGGGCCGGAGAAAGAAGGCGATAATATCAAAAAAGAGCCCAACGATCCAGTAAAACCCATTTTTCAAGAAATCAACGTAAAAGTTGTGAGTTAGATGAATTGAAGAGTTATCAAGAATCATCGAGAATGGATTTTTACAACCCAAGAAGAACGTTCAAGACTTAAAATTACTCTTTTTGGTTATGAAACACGATCAAGAAAGGTTGATCCAAGAAAATCAATAGATAAGTCCTATACACACTATGAGATTGAAACATATTCAAAAGTCCAACAAAATGACTACTTTGATCCTATAGCATTAGAGGGAATCAAGAAATCCGACATTCATTAAAGAAAATGACTCAACACATTGAAGAGTTCAAGAAAGAATCAACGTTATATACTAAAGAAAAAATAAAGGAATCTCAGATGGAAACTTTTCAAATAGAAAATCTTGAAGATAAACTCGAAATTATCCCTTTGTTCATAATATTTTTGGTCAAAATGTAGGATCTGGTCATATTCCGTTGAATAAGTTTATTTCTTTCATTGTTTTCTTCATAACTTTTTTCTTACTAAAACTGGAGGATGAGTTTTCTTTTTGGAGGGGTAGAATGATGTAAGAAAAATAGAGGTTAATAGGGTAATTAGCTAATATTCTAAGTTAATTTCCCTTTTACTGCCACTTGAAAAAAAAAACTCTATAAATAGAAGTCTTCCCCTCTTGTATGAAGCACATTATTCATTCTAATAAAAGATCCACAATCTTGATTCTTGGGTCCTAGAGTATACTTAGGCAACATCATACATAAATACATACATACGTGTGTGTGTGTGTATCTTTGCAGATACAAATCTTTCATAAATCTATTTGCATTTTTCTATTGTGTACCTCACAATGAAAGCCCTCAATAATTTTTCTTTACTTCGTATTTAAGCCCTGGAGCCTCGTTGCTTTACACCTCACACATTAAAGATGATCAACTTTGTTCGAGATCAGTCAGGGTTATTGATTGCATTTGCATTTCTATCTTTTCCAACTCCTAAAGGTTGGGGAATGTAAAGTTGGAGCAATGATGTGAAGACAACAAGATATGACAATATCTAGAATCGTCAATGTACATAGAGCTCATATGTCTATGACCTTATTTGAACAAGATCTTTGTTTTATATGTTGTACAATCATGCTCTTGAGTTCTAAAATACTGCTCATTTGTCTAATTTTAATAGAAAATAAAATTATACTACCACCCAAGTGACCAAAAATCTACACAAATATACCCATAATAACTCATCTAGGGGTACTTTAAACTTTTATTTTATATATATAATTTAAAAAATAGTTTCATGCTAATTAACTAGGCAGAGGAGAAGGGCATACTTCCTCGAGAGCTTCTTCTTCTTCTTGTTGGTTATCAACACACTCATCTAAGTCTCTCTGCATCTTTTCTTGGGGTTTAAGCATCCATTCCAACCCCATTTCTTTTCTAACAATTTCTTTGTCATTTTTTGAAGTGTCTTTGATGCCATCTAAGAATTAGAAGAAATTATGAAATCACATAATGTTCTAAACTATGAAACATAACAATAAAAGAAAATGAGATACATACCAAACATATCTCCTCTGCGGTTTTCACTCTTTCTTTTCTTACCCTGTTTTCTTTCATCTCTTCTCCTATGTTTCCGTCCCTTTTCACGACTATCACTAGAGCTGTCATCACTATCAGTAGATGAAGAATACTCCCCAGCCAAAGTGTTCTTGTCACGCCTTGATTTCATTTTCACTCTACCATCATTTTCATCCGATGAACTGATATTCTTGTTCCTCTTACTTGCTCTTCTTGAACGATGTTTCTTCTTGTCTTCAATCATCTCATTATCAGTTGAAGATGTTGAATAGTCCTTTGATGATTCCAATTTCTTCCTCTCAGATTTCTTCTTTTTTGTGTCATGATACTCCTCATCTGAACTACTGTAATGAGTTGACTTCCCCTTATTCTTTCGTTTCTCATTACTCTGTTTAGAAGAAGGAAAACCATACAACAATCAAGTGTGATAACAAAAACAAGTAATCACATTACATAGATACATAATGGAAACCCTAATATTGCATTTAGCTTGTTTATGTTTAACTAATTATGCCTTGTTGTTATTGTTTTTCGTAAGTGACATGTTTTGTGAATTAATAAGAACAAACTTGAAGAATTTTTTAAGCATTGGAAGTATGAGATATGTATTGAAGAGATGGAGTTCATTAGTGTGAAAAATAGTTATAGATATGATGGATTGCTACCAACACTTAAGCAAATTTTGAGATTTAAGATTAAGGAATTGGATACTTTGTGTTTAGATTAGTGAAGCACAAAATTTGGCATGGTTAAGTATTGAAAGAATTGTGGTGAGAAGATTGGAGTGTGCATTGGTTAAGTGTTGAAAGCCTAAGGAAGATAATGTATGGAAACAATTTACCGTTGCTTCCTCTTCCACCTGAATTAGCTCCTGACTTTGTTCTATGTTCTACAACCTAGAGTGTAGGGGATTCGTAAACCTCCTACAAAAGAGGGGGCAACGAAGATTTTGATTCTCCAGAAAATGGCTTGCCAATCAATGCAACTTGGGAGCTCGCTTCAGTGATCAAGGATCAGCCCTAACTTCCACCTTGAGGACAAGGTGGCTTTTTGGGGAGCCGGTAATGATAGGCCCCACATCACCATGTACATGTGAAAATGCTCAAAGAAGAGAGGTGAATTGTATGAGGAAGTGCTGGTAGGTGAGATATTTTAGTGGGAAGAAAATGCTGTCAGTTAAATACTGTTAGTGGGAATTGAGAGATTTCCGTTCAGTGGCATAATAGTGGGTATTAAGTGGTGATTGGGTGTGTTATATAAATAGAAGTGAGCTGGTTGATAAGGGATATGAAAATATTTTGTAATCAAATTATTCTCTTCCAAGAGAATTGAAGAGGAAGGGAGCTCTCGAGACTCCTCTGGTTCATGTCATAGATAAAATTGAAGGTTGGAACCTATCGAAGATTTATTTTAATAAATTTTATTATTGAGATATATTTTTAAAAGCATGAATTTATTTATTTGTTTAAGCTAGTTACTCATTGAGCTTCTAGCTCACGTTTTCAGAATGTTTTCATTTCCCAGTTAGTGATCATGATCCCCAAACTTGACCTACTGCTACCAATCTGCCACGTTGTCCATTAGGTCCTCTTGTTGTTTGTTTTAGTCTTGTACAGTTGACTCATGCATATGTGTGTTTGGCTTGGGTTTTGAGTTTTGGGAAAATGGAATATGTTATTTTTATAAAACCTCTTCTTAGTAATATTGTACGTAAGTGTGATGTAAAGTGTTGTTCTGCTGTGTGGTTTAAAGATGGGTTCTAAGTTCAGGTTTACTTTATTCTCTATTATTAGATTGTACATGGTCAAGAAAAGATAGTTTCAAAACAGGTAGGTCAGTAAGTGTCACATGTCGTAAGAGAATCGATGCTTGCTGGCTTCACATGGCTTCACGCCTTTCTCAAGTGTGAGAAGGTGCTCAGAGGGGGTGTGACACACAAACCAAAGGAAGAAGCAAACGTTAGGATTTACATACAAACTTAATGGATCTTAATTACCTCAATAACTTTATCCCGAGTAATAAGTTTCACTCCAGAAAGCATTGTCCAAATGGCAACCTGTTCAACAAAATAAATAATGTAAATTACTCCTAAATGCATCAAACGAACCACAAAATCAAATCCCTAAAACAAACCATCATCAATTTCAAATCTCTAGGGTCTAATTCCAAACATAAATTGATCCTAAAGATCTCCAAATAATTTACCCAAAATGTGGCTTAATCCAACCCACCTCCAAAACTTCTTTCAAGATTCCGACCTAAATAAAACCACAAATAAGGGTTATAAATTCACTTTATAATTTTACTGAATCTCCAATCTAACATTTGAAACACTATGGATAATGTCAATTTCACGTCAAATTCAATTGGCATTTAAGAACTTCAAGCAAAGCTCACAAAACTTCCCAACAGGAAGTTGAACAACCTTAATCTTTCTAAACCGCGACCTACAATCTTCAAAGTCCACAATCTAACATCCAAATCATTATGAGCAACAATAATCTCATGCCAAAGTCCAATGGGCACCCATATTCAAGTAAACTCAAAGAATTTACCAAATCAAGCAAACCCTCACCTAAAATCAAAATTCCGGAAATAACCCAAGGTAGCGGTGGCGGCGGCACTAGATCAACGACACTCCCCCACGGCGGCGACGTGCTACGGTGTCAACCAGAGACGATCGGCGGCGCTGTAGGTCTGCGACGAACGGAGACCGAGCGGACTGGGCAAATCTGACACGCAGAAACGCGTGGGGACGGCGCCAGTCGGTAGCAGCGGCAGTGATCTGAAGTTGGTGGAAGGCACACGACTGCTGGGTCGTCGGACGGTACTTCGTGGGGACGGGTCACGTGTGGCTGAAGAGAGGGGAAGGGAATTTTTTTTAAAAAAAAAAAGACATATATATATATAATCCTTTTAATCCTCCGATATCCTAAACCTCCAAATAATTTAAACAATGGTTTTTCAAAAAAAAAATCAACTAAAATATAACTAAATATAATGAAATTATACCGGACATTCATCCGCATCTATAATTGATAAAATCTAAAATTTATATTTAAAATTTTGTCATTTATAATAATTTTTCCTTAAACAACTTCTCTTAAATTAAATCTAAGTTTTTAAAAGAAAAAATCAATCATCTCTTAAATTAATCTTATTATGTCAAAAATTAATTTTAGTCTCATGTTATCCAAAATATCACCCAAATAATCTCAAATAATTAAATTACAATCCTCGAGATTTGAGATGTCACAGTTCATATTTATTCAATCATACAATAAATTTAACAATAGTTGTCATCAAAATAATTTGTATTATATTATTATATTTTCTTATTTCTCCATAAAATTACAATCTTATTTTACTATCTTACTATCTTAAAGCGTTTTAACTAGAAAAACATTTTCTTACTATTTTTTCAAACAAAATTTTCAAAATTTTCACTACATACCTTGCTTAATTTTCAAAATTGGTCACTAAAGTTGATGAAAAACACTTTAATCCCTCAAGTTTCTCATTTTAACTTGATCCTAACAAAGTGGTGATTAGATCACCGACCCTTGATGTGGATGGACTAACATTTTATTTGTTTAATGATGTGGCTAACAAACTCAAAAAGTAAACCTCGATCCAAAATATAATAACATTTAATATATTGAAATCTTTTTTTCTTATCTCATCATTTCTTCCTTTTGCTTATTCGACTTGCAAATTTGAGTGCAGCTGCTAAACTGTCAAATTGCCAACAATCACAGTCATTCGCTCAACTTTTAAGTGTAGCTGCTAGGCTGTCAAATATTGGAGATAATACACACAACACAAAAATTAATACAAATACAAAGTTTAAATTCAACCAAGACGGAGCCACATAGAGCAAGGGGGCACGTGCCCCCCTCGACTTGTCGCTTTTTATATTTTTAATATAAAATTTAAATACTTGTTTAAAATATATCTGTGCAAAATCCATTAAATGATCACATTCGGTTGGTACTTCAACAGTAATGGATGTGTGCTTCTCTAGAGATGGTGGTGGGTTCGAATCTACTCTCCTGTGTTTCCTTTGTTGGCTTTTTGGCCCTTGAAATTAATCAATATTTTGATGTTTTGATGATAACAAACATGATTTGGCCCGAGGCAATCACGTGGCGGTCAAATCATCAAATTGGATTCAATTAGTGAGTGTCATGTGGAGCTTATGGAGGAAAAACACATGGTTGATAATTTGTA
>JBBPDJ010000021.1:2994832-3017075 GCA_037974625.1 Cucumis cinereus
CCATGTGTTTTATAGGAGACTTTATTCACAAATGTTTCCGCTGTTTGTGTTGTGATGTTGTTATTATTGAAAAAAAAATGCTTCCGTTGTATTGGTGTTAAGATTATGAGTTTATTTTGTTTAAGTAACGACTCCGGGTCAAGGTTGAAAATCTGGGGCGTTACAAAACATACCTATGATTGAGAGAGGGAGACGAATGCGGGCGGCAAGGGCTTCAACAAATGGCGTGCGGGAAAAAAAAGTGCAGAAGAAAGTGTGACTTAGAGGGTAACCCTAAACCGTAAACTGACCCGACCCGACCCGATCCTATTCGGGTCGGTTTGGTTCGGTATTATAAAATTAACAAACCGGTCCAACCCGACCGGGTCGGTTCGGTCTGTCGGTTCAGTTCGGGTTTTTTCACCCCTAGAAATTTCTTTAACTCTACTCTTTATGCTACCTTGACCAGTTCTTTGATTGATTTTAAGATCTCTCACACTTAGTGAAGGCATAAGAGCCCTTTGCAATAGAAGACTTACAAGAGCATTCTCAAGTTAATTTGGAAAAATAAAATACCAATACATTGGCACAATTTTACAGAAATAATATACTGAGTAAAATAAACATTTAAGACTATGCATGCTTTTCAAAACAAAATTCAGAGAGAAGAGAAACTCACCCTCATTGTTGACTCTTAATTCTACAAAATACCAAAGTTGTGTAACCACCACCACTTGGAACCTTTCCTATCATCTGAGCAATAGAGGTTTGGCTTCTGGAAACCAATTGATATTTATTTTGAGAATTTTGTAGAAAAATTGAGAGAGTAAAAGAATAAATTTCTTCATCTGCAGACCTTCTGCAAGTATTCTTTTTAATTCACAGAACATTTCTGTTTATCCCTTCTTTAGGATGAAGAAGAGAAGGTTAGAGAAAAATTGGAAAAACGTGAGAGCATTCCACGTTTCCAAAAAAAAATATCTTGTAAGGGAGTTATTTAATTTAATTTTAATTTAATTAAAATTAAAGTAAATTAAATGAAATTAATATTAAAATAATTAATTAATTAACAAATTTATTTAATAATTAAATTTAAAATCAATTAAATCATATTTAATCACTATTTCATTTAAATCATATTTAAATGAATATCTCTCACATACCTATAGTTTTAATTTAACTAATTTAATTAAATCTAATTAAACTAAACTATTAACTAATTCTCCAATTAATTAATTTTTAAATTAAATATCTTATATTTAATTTAATCCACATTTGAATCACATTCAAATATTAAATCCTCTCATAATCTATAGTTTGAATGTGTATCACATACGCATTAAGTTTAATCTATAGTTTAATATAAATTTAATTCACATTAAATCAATATTTAACTCATTCAAATATTTTATTCTCTCATTAATTAATTTTGAATCACATACAAAATAAAATTTATATTATAAAGTTTAATTAAAATATAAGGTTTATATTATAATGTATCACCGTACATTATATTAATTCCATTAGTTAATATGAACATTTCAAATTATATCCAAGATATATTAACCTTATTATTCTTTACGAGCTAGGAAGGGAACCTCATGGATCCAAAGATCAGAAGCTACAACGATATAAGATTAATTGGTTAAACTCATCAACCACATTAATCAATATTCGTTAACTGTGTATACACTCCACTAAAAGGCTCACAATTGAACTCTTCTCATTTTAGAAATATTTATGTGTCCATGGATGTAGACCAATGACAACAAGTTAGTCCTTCACAAGTGTTCGTAACCCCAGTTAGGTCAAATTACCGTTTTACCTCTGCTCCTCTAATGAACAACCTTTTTGCGGTCCAACTAATAAGCAAAAATCTCACTTGTGCCTTAGAGAGGGTAGACACTTTGTTCAAGTTCCGAAGACACTAATTAAGGTAACATTCATTTACTTACCCTAAAGTCGGGAAGGAGTGATTCCATCTTGTGTAATTATGTTTCAGCTCTCCACTCAGTCTTGTCCCCAAAATGGTAGGATTATCGAGTCGAAAATCTGGCCACTCTCACTCATACAAATCAAAAAACAATCTCTCGTGAACAGGAGTTCATAATACACTCAGAGAATAAGTTGCCTGGTCATCCTATTTGAAATAGAAATCTAACTAGTTAACGGAGTTACATCTAGTGGTTATTCTTTCGTGGTCCAGTCTTATGCAAACTCATTGCATAGGATACTCCCACATGCGTGTCACCTACAGGAACACGTTGGATCAATGTGTTTGTATCAAATACAAAGTGGGTCGTATCCATAGTGTTACTATGATAGTGTATCTTGAACATTGATCCCTATATGTTTCCATATATAGTTCAAGACTTATAATATAACTTAGGATGTTAGTTTATTGGATTTGGGTTAATTAGACAAAAATAATCAATAACTATTTATTGAAATTGAAATAATAACACTTTATTAATAACGGTCAACAAAGTACATTTACTATCTACAAATTTTAGGACATAAAATCCAACACTTAGTTGATTGAATCCACACATCCAACACTTAGTTGATTGAATCCACACAAGTGTTTTTCATGAAAAGACATTAAAATACAATCTCAAGACCTAGTTAGATGATGATTTGATGAAGAACTTCAGTGGCCTTTTATAGATGCTGAGCGTAGGAGACAACTTCTGATAACCATAGTGTTAGTGGATGCTGAAAGTTGGGATATTCATCATGTTTTCAACCACTATCTTTGTGTTATTCAACATTATGCACAATGAGCTCTAGTTGTATTGAGTTGGTGTCAAGTGTAGAGTCCATGTTGTCCTTGCGTCCTTTTGTGATATTGCATTGCATTGTATCTTGCTTTGCTTTCTTCATGCTTCAGCTTTAGATTGATATTTCGACTGCGTCTGGTTTGCTTCAGTTTTCTATTATAATCTTGCGTTCAACAACACAAAATATTAAAGAATATAGAGGATATAGTTCTTGCAGGATATGACGTATAGACTAAGCGTTTTCTTACAAATTACGTTACAAAATGCCATGCTATTTCTAAACAAGTTGTATTTAGACAAGTTATCATGCACATTCAAAGGCTTGAATTGGGTACAAGGTTTTGTGTGGTTTTGTTGTTTTTACTGGAACTGTTTTCTTGTGAACCTAGTTTAATTTAATTACAGGTTAACTGTGAATATTTGTGAGAAATTTATGATCATGTCAAACTTATTTGACAAAAATGCTTTGTTGACTGATGTGCATGTTTGGGAATCTTTTCAGAATGTTTTGTTAGCTTGATACTCTTAAAATGATTTCAAAATAAACTTCGATAGAAAAATATATAACTGTGATTTCAAAATGCACAGTCTATTAAAATCGCCACTCACTGGGCTTTCTAACTCATGCTTTTGAAATGTTTTGATTGTCTCCTAGGTAGCGAACAGTTTCGGTTGTTGACTTGGGTGTAGCACTCTACAGGATGGAGTTGTTGTCTTAGTTACATGATTAAGTTCTATGAGGAGCTAAGTGTTGTATTGGACTGGGAGTTGTTATAATAAGTGTATAAACTCTAAGTTGTTAATAAAATATTCTTGGTTTGAATTCATTTTTTTTTTAATTATATAAGTTGTGGCATGATATGTCAAGTTGAATAGTAAATGTCATCAAGGGGTGGTATTTGTTGTTCCCATGCATCCTTTCGGGGTGTAAAAGGAGTAATTCGAGGGGGTGTGACAACGATCCTCTAAAATCACTCATAAATTATTAAGATTGAGGGAAAATGGAGAGAATTGTATTGACTGTCCTTGTGAAATGTTACAAATAAGAGACTATAAATATAAAAGTTTCATGACCCACAAAATTAAACAATACATGATCGACAATACATTTGATATAATAATACATATATCCTAATATTTTAATACTTGCCCTCAAGATGGAGTTTTGGATATTCATCACACCCATCTTGGACACTAAAGGAAGAAACAAAAGAAAAAAAAATCCTAAATAGAGAATGAACATTTTAATTAGGGAAGACAATAATAACCTGAAACAAAAAACAACATTTGATTTCAGGGAATAACACAGTGAACACAAAAGGGACATCCTGATCAAGGAATGAACGCCCTTGTAGGGAAATGAAAAGTTCAAGAAATGATATGAAATATGGAATGAATTTTTCAGGGAACGAACATAAAAAAAAAAAAAAGATTAGGAGTTTTAGTGAATGAACGTTCTGAAATAGGGAATAAACACATAAACAGGGAATGAACATTTTGATCAGGGAATGGACATCCCAAACTGGAAATAAAATTTGAGAGATGAAACCAAATTGGGGTTAAATGAACCGAATCGAATTGCATGAACCAAATCAAGTCGAGTGAATCGAACCGAGTTGACTAAACCGAATTGATTTGAATTGAGATGGATCGAATTAAGCGAACCAAAATGATTGAACGAATTGGGATTGATTGAACCAAATTGGGTGGAAAAAAATTTTATGGGATAAGTTTGGAATTAAAATTGAAAATTGAGATTTTGGATTTTGAAAATTGGAGAAAAAAAGGAAGGTCTAATGTGATTACAATAAAATAATAAAAGGAAGGGAAGTGGGGAACATGAGAGACAGAAAAGAGATGGAAATCTTGTTGGAAAGAGTGGTGGGAAAAAAGCTGATCACTCTAAAAAATGGAAGAAAATGTTTTGGGGAGAGAGATGGACAACCCACCTCATCTTCTTCTTAATTTATATTTTTTTTGTTGTAGACTCAACGTTGGTCAGATTTACATGAGTGGCGACGATTGAGTGAACTAAGACACCAAATTATAGTGGTGGCAGGATGTAGAGGTGCAAATGAACGAAATCAGATCTAAAAGCCACGAAGGCGGTTGAAATGATGCTACAAAAGGAAACTTGAGTGTTGGTCGAATCTACACGAGTGGCGGCGAAAATGCAAACAAGATGTTGAACGAAAGAACTCCATCTAAAACCCACAGATTTAAAGTCGACAACAGAATGTGGGAGTTGATCGACATTGAATCTGAACGCCGATAACAGATGAAAGTAAATGAGCCGGAACGAAGTGGAGAATCACGGATTTTACGTGAAGGAGGTAGGTTTAAAGAAACCTTGAGAAAAATCGACTCGAGACTAACGACTGCGTGGAAGGAGTGAGCGACGATGCCAAGGAAGGAAAGCGGCAGGAACAGATCAGTGATGGATATGGATGGAGACCAATCGAGAACAAATCGAAAATGTTAAAAGTGAAGAGCTAAGCCAAGGCCTGAATGGCACGAATTATTGTTTTTTTGTTTTGGGAGACAAAACGGAAGAACAGTGGTCTACATCCATCAACGTCGATGGAGGGAAAGAATGTGTGGCGACAATGGAATACCCAAACATTATCACTCTGATACCATATTAAGATTAAAAAAAATAGAGAGAATTGTATTGAGTGTCATTGTGAAATGCTACAAATGAGAGACTATAAATAGAAAAATTACATGGACCCACATGAATTAAACAATACATAATTGACGATACATTTGATATAGTAAGTAAAGAAGGAACACTGCTTGTTTAACTCAACGCTAAACCGAAATCGACAACATCACTACCAAGTCGAATAGATGCGATAGAATCAATTGGAATTCCTCGACCACCTGAGTCACTGTTACCTCCACTTACCAAACTTATTTCTACATCTCCTTCACCCCTGTTGACTGTTCACTTGGTCGATATCATTTATAGTTACTGTTTTCACACTTCGCTTGTATAATGGATTAAATGAGAATCATGTGCATACTTTTTTAATATTTGTTGTGTGTTATCTTTGTCCTAGTATATATACCATTATGCAAACGGGGCTAGGATTCTATTTCAAGGGTTTTGAGTTCATCAACAGTTTGTATAAAGCCATAAGATTTAACCGTAGTATCAAATCTCATATTCTAGGATCGAAAAACTTGTTTTAACTCATGGATGGATTTATTAAGCTTACAAACCTTATGTTCTTAACTCTGTTCAATAAACCCCTCTAGTTAAGACATATAAATATTTTCGTCAAGATAGTCATTCAAAAAAGTAGTCTTGACATACATTTGTCAAATTTCGTAGTCGTAATACGTGGCAACAAAGAAAAGTATTCTAATAGACTTTAACAAAGCAACACGAGAGAAAGTTTCTTCATAGTCTACTCCCTCTCTTTAAATAAATCTTTTTCCTACGAGTCTTGCCTTATAGACCAGTATCTTCCAACAATATCTCGTTTTTTCGTGTAAATCCACTTGCAACCAATAGGTTTTCTCCTATGTAATTGATCTACAAGTTCTCAGACTAAATTAAAGTACATTGTCTCCATTTCGAGATCCATGACTTTAATCCACTGATCTCTGTCCACATCATTCATTGCTTGCTTATAAGTCAATGGATCCTCGACCCGGTCATTAGGTATGACAAGTTGAGTTTCAATTAAATCCAAGTAATGGTCAGGTTGATATGTAACCCACCCACTACGTTGGAGCACTCTCAATTTTTGAGGTGGACGTGATTGATGATAGGTGCTACCTTCATCCACTACTTTAGTAGATGAACGAGTTTTATCAACAACTTTTGTCGATTTATGTGTAAATTCTTCAGAAATCTCTTTTAATATTAGATTACTATGAGGTTTAAATGTGACATTTGTCGACACAAATACTCTATTCTCTTGAGGACTATATAAGATACCACCTTTAGTTTCTTTTAGGTAGCCTAGAAATAGACATACTTTTGAACGACCATCTAATTTTTTAGGATGTTGTACCAACACATGTTTCGAGCATCCTCTAATTCTTAATTGACGTAAACTACCTTTACGTGCTCTCCATAACTCATAAGGTGTTTTTGAAACACTTTTAAAGGGAACATTATTCAAAATATAGACAACGGTCTCTAACGTATGTCTCCAAAAGAAATTAGGTAAATTTTTAAAACTCGTCATTGAACAAACCATGTCCATAAGGTTCTGTTTCTTCTTTTAGATACACCCTTTTACTGAGGTGTATTGGACGAAATGAGTTGGGATTTGATTCCAAATTCTACTAGATAATCTTGAAAACTTAAATCCATAAACTCACCACCTCAATCTGATAGAAGTATTTTAATTGTTTTACCTAATTGGTTCTCAACCTCTACCTTACATTCCTTGAACTTTTCAAGGGTTTTGGACTTATGATGGATTAGATAAACATAACCATATTTGGAAAATTCATCTCTGAAATTGATGAAATATTTGTACTCTACTCGTGCCTTGACGTTCATTGATCTACAGAGGTTCGTATGCATGAGTTCAAAAGATTATATGGATTTAAGACCTTTCCCAGAAAAAGATCTTTTTGTCATTTCACCTTCAAGACAGAATTCACATGATGGTAAAGAGTTATCTTCTAACTGATTTAGTTTAACCAATCTCCCAATCCTATTGAGATTTATGTGATCTAATTTTATGTGACAAAGATATGTATAATTTGAAGAAAGTTTTTGCCTTATGTTTTAAGTTTTAGTTGTTCTAAACATCTATGTATTCAAAACAACGTTTGTCTCGGTTGGCCTTAACATATACAAGTTGTTTTCGAATTTAGCAGAACAAATTTGTACTTCTTTTTTACTAGTGAACGATTCATTAATATCAAAATCATATGTTCCATTAAACACGAGATAGATACAAGATTTCTTTCATTTAATATACAAGTAATACATTATCTAATATAAGAAATCTATTTTCAAAATACAACTTTCATTTCTTTCACGACTTTGGTCGATACTACCTCTCATGTTCCAACCCTAAGAGTTATTTCGCCATCTTCAACCTGCCTCCAGGAACTAGTTTTATGAGAAAAACAAAAAACATGGTTAGTGGCTCCAAAATCTAGTATCCATGTAGAGTTATCATTCTCCAGTAAACAAGTTTCAACAACCAGCAAATCATATTCACCTTATTTTGCTTTTTCAGCTCTCTTCTATGCTAGGTATTTCGAGCAGTTTCTTTTCTAATGTTTGTCTTTGTTGCAATGAAAATATTTTCCTTTATCAGCAACCTTTCTCTTACCTTTTCTAGCATTGGATTTCTTTTTCCCTTTCTCTTTCTTATTGACAAAAATATCCTTTCCCTTAAAAGAAGAAGGACCAACCTTATCTTTTGATGAATTCGTCTTCAATAATTTCCTAGAGGTAGCAACATTTGCCTCCCCCTCTTTTTCTTTAGACTTCATCAACAACTGATAAGTCTGAAGCTCATTTGGAAGTTGCCAAATTATACTCAATCTTGTTCATAACAATATTGATTCTAAATTGTAGAACACGTTTCGCAAAGGATTCCATAATAAATCTGACTTGACTTGTTTCATTCATGGCAGCACCGTTCAACTTAACAATGTCAAAATGGACAATTATGTCCAGGACATGTTCCCTAACAGAGGTTCCCTCCTTCATTTTGTAGTTATAACGAATTTGACAATGTCGTACATCAATGATGAAGTTGATTGACCGAACATACCTTGTAACGATTCTATAATAGCCTTTTTTATGGTCATTGATTCATGTTTTTTAGCCAACACATTTGATATGCTAGCTAAGATATAGGCTCTTGCCTTATCATTAACATAAACCCATTTTTCATGTGACTCCCTAACAATTTGGTTAGTTGATGAGTTGGGATTAGAAGGACACTCCTTCGTTTAGACAAACCTTAAATCATTAATAACTAATATCATATTCAAATGAGTTTCCATGTAGAATAATTGCCATCGATAAGTTTATCGAAAGCAAGTATTTGAATAATTGAGCTAGACATACTGAAATATGAACAAATTATATTAAGGATATGCCACAAACTCTTTATAAATCCAATCAATTTTAGCAAAACTAATCATATCCCAATCATTATACTTTTTGCAGTGATCTTTCAATGGTCTAGAATAACCTCTACTGAAGGGCAGTCGATTATCTCTCCAATGAACCAAGACATTCTAGACTAGATGCTCATACCAAAATAACTCTCATTCCTACAACATTAAGTTATCGCTACTTAGGTCTAGAATACACTAACACTTAGTAATTCTCGTAAGTGTAACCCTCCATTTTTGGATTTCAAATATTAAGATCAATATGCTCCCGAAGTTGGCAAGACAAAATTGAAAAACAAAATCTTAGAAACCCTATTCATTTATGAAGTTCACAGTGTTTCGAATCCTATAATACAACCCTCTGATTGGTACGGTCGCTTTAGGCAGACATGCATTCGCATTAAAGAAATTTCACGATGCGACCTAATGGAAGAGACTGTAGGACATGTTAACACATATCCTTCACCCACTTACTATGAACAACTTCCCTTATTTACCTTGTTATTGACCCATGCAAACGCTCTCCGAAAGGAGCCTGCTCCTAAGGTGACACAAAGCTGAGAATGAATCTCACTGTATGGACATTTAGGACACTAGAGTTAAAAGTACATTACTTCTCTCCAGGTGAAGTGTTAAGACGGTTAAGGTAAACTTTTACCTAGGTATATATTTTGACTCATTAAATACATCCCAAGTCTAGGTGTTTTATCCAAGCATAACTTTTATATTGGATTTAACCTACAATATCTATGTGATAAACTACTTTTATTGCCTGACATCTCTCGCACGTGCTTATAAAACTAGGTTAACTAGGCTCAATAACTGATTTCCATCTTTAGGTAGCATGTGTTTAATAAACCATCAACTTAAGAACCTCCAACCTTAATCGTCTTATTGAATGCCCCATATCTTTAACCTTAACTCGAAGTCGTTACTGAAATAAAAACTCATAATCTTAACAAAAAGATTGTTCAACAGTTGATCAAAATACTGAAATTCTCAAAACATAAAATCTGCAGAGACTGCAGCGAAAGCATTAGTCAACATAGTCCCCAATGGCATGGTCACTGGTCCTTCCCATCCATCCTTGATTTCCTTATACTTATCTTAAAAGTAAACATGAAAAGGGTGAGTAACAAATACCCAGTAAAGGATCCACTACTGGGCCCACTAGGTGAACTGTTAACTTTCTATTAAACATATACAACTTGTGAACCTGTTCCACATACGAAGTACAACATGACTAGTAGATAAAATTAACAACTACCATAGTCCCAAAACATGCGATCTTAGTCCAGACCATTCATAAGCACACATATGAAGTTTAATTAAAAAACAAGAACCACAATCACCTCACACCTTTATCCTATTTTACGGTTTTCCACAGCAGTTCATTCTAACAGACCGTCACATAGCCATTCAGTCTGTGTCAACATAGTTAATCCATCACCAACAGCTAACTCAGGAGGTAGTCCATTTGGTTAACTCAACTCATAACCATCACCAACAGTTAATAAACCATTTAGTTAACTCACCATATAACCATCACTAACAGTTAACTAATCCATCAGTTAACTCCTCACACAACCATCATCAACAGTTAACTAAGCCATTTAGTTAACTTACCACATAATCACCACTTAAATCAGTATCAAGCAATTCGTCACATAACCAAACATGTCATGTCAGCATACCACACAGTTAACCTTGACATATGAGCTATGCATTGGTACTTAAGAACCCGTTTATCCCACAAATCATAAACAAACAGTTTATCATAAGCATATCATCGAGTCCACTAGGTGACTGTTAACTCTCTATTAACTGGTACTCTACGACACACAATCAAATGATTTGGTAGGAACGTCCATACAATCCAATGCCAGGATCGTCCTAGCAAACCTGTGGGACTACATGCAAAAGCAGCTATCGTAGAGACACATGCCACACGAACTTGTTAATCCGACCCACGAGACACGTGCCTCACAGACTTATTAACTCGTCCCACAAACGAAGTACAATACAATTAATAGCTATAGTTAATAGACACCATCAATTCAACAATATCCACAATTAAAATGTAAAGTAGTTACATCCATAACTCCATTTCACATGGTACAGTTATCATTCTTTACAAATTCTAAAACATTACGAAAGGGCATGCATAAACACCACACAATTAACTATACAAAAATACCCAATCATCGTGCCATAATACAACACAACCATCAGCTACTACATATCCAAAATTCTAACCACGAAAGAAGGTGTCATGTTATAACTTTTCCCATAACAACCATAAAACATAACCACAATAAAACAATCCAAAGCAGTCAATACACAAAGCACATATTTAAACCACACTGTTACTTTGTACCCATAAAGTAACACATGCAAACCATTTAATCTCCTTCACCTTATGCACCTAAGGTGTGGATTCAATAGAAACATCCCTTACACCTCCAATTTTAATTAATAATTTCCCATTAAAACTATTAATGAAAATAACTTAATCTCATCATATAATCAGTTAATTCATCCTATCACAAAATCAAGCAACTCAGATGTCACATAAATAATCTTACTGTTTCATAAATATCCTTATTGTCGAGGATCCAGTAGTATGTCCCTTACCTCAGGTGGCTGAAAATTTCTTGGCTCGAAATAAAATTCTCGAATCGATCCAATCTATCGTCGACGTTCCAACTAATTTGCAAAGAAAACTTTACGAATTATTCAAAAAGAAGCTCCAAAATCCACCTGAATACAACCAATTTAATTAAAAATTTGCCATAAAAATTATTAATTAAATTCAAGTTTACTCTATCACAAATTTACCAATTGGTCGACAAAAATCCAAAGCAATTCGTAGGAAAAAATTCTAGGAGTTAATTCCACAACGAAGCTCCAACTTAAACAAATCTTTGTTGAAATTCCATTCCAATTTGTAGAGAAAACTTTACGAATTAATTACAATGGAAAGCTTCTCAAATTGCCCTTCAACAGCCAAGCGAATGGCGAATTAAAACCCCACTTTAAACTTTTGTTGTAATACCCAATCTTTTTATTTCAAGTTGTTGTTGAATAATAATAAAATAATGGAAGGGTATTTTAGTAATTTTTGGAAAGGGCATTTTAGTAATTTTGTAAAAAAAAGAAAGAAAGAATGGAAGGATATTTGTGTAATTTAAAAAAAAAGGAAAGGAAATTATTATTATTATTATTTATTTAAGTGGTTGCATTTAGCATTTATTAAAAAAAAGAAAAAGAAAATTGATCTTTTTAAAAAATGTGCCGAGAGATGAGGATGGAAGGAAAAAAATGATTTTTTTTATAAAATTCTCTTCAAATTATTCAATTGGATGGGTTTTCGGTGAAATTTTTTTTATAATTTAGCTGCTGTCGGTTAATTTGAGGGAGCATTAGAAAGGAATTGAAGAGGAAATTGAAAAAAAGGAGAAGAAACCCAAGAGAAAAGATGAAAAATTCTGGGCAACGGTGAGTATGAACACTGTGAGAAGAAGAGAAAAATTGAGCTTCAATTCTTGACCAAATTTAGTGAAATTTGTATCTAAAGTGTTTAGAAAAGAGAGAGGAAGCTAAAGGACGGCTCAATTTGATGAAATTTGACCGAGAAAACCAAGAAACTGAAGAAGAAACTCTACGGATCTGAAAAGTTCACAGTTTTGAGCAATTGAAGTTTTTAAATTAATTGAAGTTTTTGAAGAAATTGAAGGGATTAGAGTTGAAATTGGAGCTTCAAATTTTGTGGTAAGCTCAATAAGAGGTCCCTCTTTAATTTCGTAACAATTAATTTGATTAATTTCAGCTAGAATTAACGAATTTGATGTTTGAAAATTAAAGAAAACTCGCTGGAAAAACAGAGCCTCAAAATTTTTAGCTTGAATTCTCGACAATTCATGAGGAATTAGACGGCCAAAACTTAAGGTAATATAGTTTAAGATATGGGTAATTGATTGGTAATAGTTAGAACATCTAATATTGGCCAGAAAAGGAGAATTTAATCATTGGAGTGTCATCGGAGGCTCGCCGAAAACTGGGTAAGAAATTTGGGAAAAAATTGAAGGAAGAAGATGAAGTTTAAATTGACCGTCATGGTATGTCGGTCGCTAAAAAGTCTGCTCTGTATTATCCGTCATTAAAGCATAAAGACAGAATACTTAAGCCATTTTAACTCGATTATTTTACACTTCTAAATATCCATTTTATCCTTGACTAAGAAGCAAATTAAGGAAAAATTTAGGAAATTTAACCTAAGAACGAGTTTTTTTATTATCGACTCGGTTTAATCTGTCAATTTTGGATAATTTTCAGGGAATTTGGCGACTGGAGAATTTTACGAACTGAGAACATCTCATCAAGTTTGTGAGTGACTTATAATTTTATAGTATTATTTTAAAAGTATTAATATTATTAAAATATCCCGATTATGCACGTTTTACGAGAAAATATTTAATCTCAACATCTTGATAGTTTGAGATTCTTTATTATGATTATATATTTAATTATTGATTTTATGCATGAATTATCGTTTCGGGATATTTGAATATTAATTTATTATTTTTACACATTTACGAGATTTCAGTAAAATATGAATTAAGCATGTTTTAGTATTTGTAAATAAAATTTCATCATGATTTGAATGATTCAAGTTCTATGAGCAATTCTTGACAATTATTGAAATGTCTATACGTTATTAACACGTTTTACGAGATTTTAGTAAAAGTGCATGTGTACTCATGGTTGAGCTTGAGGCTAATATAGTAGGTGTGCACACTAGATTATTTCATGGTCATGAGTGTTGGGTTCGTCCCACCATGGTAAAGATAGCGTTGTCGTGAGTGTTGAGCTTGCTCCACTATGGCAAAGACATTGATGATGTTGGCCGCACTACAACGTAGATTTTGCTCTCGTTAGTGTTGGATTCATCCCATTACGACAAAGACGTTATAGATGTTAGCCCAACTATAATGTAGTATTGCTGTCGTAGGTGTTGAACTAGCTCCACCACGACAAAGACGTTGTTGGTGTTGATCCCACCACGACGTAGTTATTGTTGTCGTTAGTGTTAAGATGACTCCACTACGGCAAAGACGTTGGAAGTGTTGGATTTTCTCCACTACAAACATAGTTAAATGATTACACACGGCTTGCAAATAGTTTTCAGTTACAGTTTTCTTGCGACAGTTTTCAGCTATGATATGTTTTAACAACATGATGTTTACCTATATATATGTTTCTAAAGCATGTGATCTCTAAGATGTGTAATCAATATACGTTGTTTTTAAACTGTCACTCACTGGACGTTAGATCACTCTTTCAAATGCTTTCTCACTTTACAGGTAGAGAACGAGATTTCTGAGCCTGACCTACCGCTGCTTGTCTGCAATTGGAGTTTGACATTTCTTACGGTATAATCATAACACTACATATGAATGTTCTGGTCTGTAAATTTTAATAATCAATAAGTTGGGCGGTGTGTAATGTATACATAAAACCTTTTTATATAAGAAAAATTTTATTTGCGTGTTATTATTTATTTCCGCTGTATGTTATTCGAGTATGTTAAGTAAGTTGTCAGTAATTGCCGTTAAGTTAGGAACGTTACTTATTGACTTCACGCCATCTCTTACGCTAAGAGTAGAGAGTCTGGGAGAGGGTGACATCAATGGGTATTCGTAACCAACAATCCAATCGACGAAACGACGACAAGTCAAAGGATGGTGGCATGGCTACGCACGGTGGCGCAGACCACTGGTCTTCGCAACGGTGCGTCTGAGCGGAACATAGGGGCGGATGGCACGAGCTGGTACTGAGGTGCGCCTCGTAGGTTGTCGACAGCATCTAAAGGACAGCAACTCACGGTGCAACGTGATGCGGGTTGAAGTGGAGCGACGCAGATGGGGAAGGATTACGACTCGGCTACGTGGGTCACGAGCAGCGCGATGTGGCTCGGTTGCAGCAGCCGAGGTGGTTGATCGGCGCGCAAGGAGCTGACGACACCTGAACGGAGATGCACAGTGAGGGGGATGGTGGCGAGGGGAAGAAGATGAAAGTTATTTTAACTTGCACGCCATACGAGAATACCCTAAAATCATTTTTATAATAATAATAATAATCATAAAAATACAAATTACTATTATCATTATTATCATTATCTTTTCCCTTTTTTTTCCAAATAATAAAGCCTTTCTCTTCCCTTCATTAAATCCATTTCTCTCTCTTCATTTAATTCCACCTTCTACCAAATATCAAATCTTCCAACAAATAAATAAATATATATTTTTTTCCAAAACTTTCAAACCAAAACAAATACTTAACATCCCCTAACAAATATAATCCAACTTTTACTTAATTTATTTAAGATAATTAAATTAAAATTATCTTAAATTTGGGATGTTACATCTTATATGACATTTTGTCCAGATCTAATCAGGTGAGCCTCCTATAACTATTTTTACAATATATCAACCCATTACTAAAAAAAAACTGGTAAAATATGTTTAACATAGGTGAGCATGTTGTTTATCTTTGTTATCGATTTTAGAAGACCAAATCATTAGTCATTTGATATGACTTGTTGTTAAGATCTAATTAAGTGAGTCTCTTGTAACCAGTTTGACAAGATATCGACCTATTACTCTAAAAACTGGTAAAATATGTTTAACCTAGTAGCATATTGTTTACTTTGTTATAGATTTTAGAAGTCCAATTCATTTCATAACTCTTATAAAACAAACCACTAAATCTATAACATTCATCTAACATGATTCTATAGAACAGTTATATAAACATACATATCGTGAAATAATATAACGATTTATACTATTACTCATGATCACATGCATTAAATATATCATAACATTTAATTAAATATTTCAAATTAATTAGATTAATTGTGAAATTTTATTTAATTAAATAGAAATTTAGAAATTTGAGAAATATGACCTTGAAGAGTCAAAGTCAACACTTTAACCATGTAGTGGATTTCTCTCACCAAAGTACAAACATGATAAGGTGCTTCATTGTTAAGTGTTTTCTTCTAATCTCACCACAAATCCCACTTGGTTGCCTGGATTAAGTGTCAAATCGAGATGCAAATTGGGTTTACATGAGTTTTGGCTATTTATTCATAAGGTTTAATGAGATTAAATACTTTCGTCTTTTGATAATTTTGTTAAGAAACTTCTCTCACTCAAGAACTCTCTCTCTCAAATATTCTTCAAATTGATCACTAATTTGATCCCACAATCAAGTTCTAAGTCTTGAGAATAGTGAACAAAACTTGTTGGTGGTCCTGAGAAGAATGTGAGATCGATTATAACTTCAATTCGTGGAGGATTTGAGCTACAAAGGTATGAACTCTAAAACTATGTTTTTGTGAGTTTTCAAAGCATGTTTAATCCTTAAAATTGATGTACTTGTGATGATATTTGATCTAATTATTTCCGTTGCATGATTATATAATCTTTCAAAGGTCACTATAGAAAATGGTGTTAACGGAATGCATTTTCATCAACGAATCAATGATAATGTAGCTCAATCATAAATGTTTAATTAGAATGCTTTTAAAGACTTTTACTTAAGGTGTATTTGAGAGTAATTTTGACATGGCTAAAATCACTTTTCTCATTGTCAAAATTACTTTTCTCTAAAGTAATCATGTTTCACAAGACAATAAAATTGATTTTTGAGAAATAAACAATCACTGTAAATTTATTTCTGAAAGTATCACTACATAAGTGTTTTTAAACCATTTTGTCAAGGTAATTTGATTGCTATTGATGTTTACTTAACAATTTCTCAGAAACAAAAGTAATTTTTTGGATTTTTTTATTTATTTAGCAAATAAAGTTGCAAAATTTTAGATTTCTTTTTTATTAATACCCTTTATCAAACAAATATCCCAAAAGTTTATATTTCGTTGGAATTTTTTTATCCATGCCTTTAGTGAGAAAATAACATTTCAAAAGTTTATAGTTTTTAATTTTTTTTTTATCAATTATCATTATCAAACAAATACAATCCCAAAAATTTGAATTTTTTTAATGTAGCAAATAAAGTTTTGGATTTTTTTAATTATGTTTTATGAAGCAAATAACATCCAATATTTTAGATTTTTTTGAGTTTTTTTTTTCTCGATATGTTATCAACAAATAAAATCCTAAAAAATCATCTATTTGTTTTGCTTTGACTTGGTTTCTTTACCCAAAAAGAAATAAAGAAATAAAAAAATAGCAACAATCAATCAGGTGAACAATACATGAATCCCAAAATTTTTAGATTTTTTCATTGATACCGTATCCAACCAATACATCAATAACCATGTTACCATGTTACCAATAAAATGGTTTTAATGGAAGTCTCGTTGTGAAAACCAAAATGAATCCGATAAGAATTGAGGTCAAATTTGAAAAATCGTTCAAAGATATTTTTAAAATACAGTGGGTCCCGCTTATTTTGTAATCGTAATCTAATTAAGCACCTTTAAATCCTCAATCTGATTGATTACAGATTTTATGCTAGGACTCATTGCAAAATACTCTTAAACAACTACAAAAGTAATATAAAGGTAATTATAATGTGTAGCAATTTTAGAAATAATAATCAAGTGTATAGCAACATAATATAGCAAAGTGTATATGTGATGGACTTCTATAGCTGATAGACTCTTATGACCTATTAGTGATGGACCAATATTTGCGATACGGTCTGTTAGCGATAAACTTCTATCATTGATAATCTTTGACAGATTTTGCTATATTTGTAATTTTTTAAAAGTATTGCTATATATGTTAATACTTTGAATCTAATTGCTATATTTGCACTGTTTCGATTTATAGTATAGACGTGGATGAAGATGCAAAATCCCTTTCGAATGGAGAGAAGACAACAAAATTAACAGCCCAAATCAGGTGACCTACACCAAAAATCAGATAGAGTAGTAAACAAATAAGATAAAATCCTACAATAAACATAACACTTATCCAAAATCAGGTTAAAAAAGAATTAATATAAAGGGAAATTACTAAAAACCTCCAATAACTTGTTTGGATTTTGTAGTTAATCAAGTTTTCATTTGAAGTGACAATATTTGGCTGTTTCAACAACCTTAAATTTAGCACAAGTCTTGGATATTATAATACAAAGAGCATAAAGTTTTAAAACCACCTTATTCCTCCTCTAAACCCATTGGAGTACTGTACATTAAATCTTGAAAACATTTGTTTTAAAGAACCATTCCATACTGATGGAATATGAGGACAGTTCACTAAAAGTTTCAATTTATTGTATAAAGTTCATTGTTTTGCTAGCTTCAAATGGAGAAACCTTGTTGCTTATCAGACTGCAATGAAGTTGTCTGCAATAACTTGTTTCAAGAAGAAATGTCCTTAACCATGGTTAAGACAATCTCAAGAATTCTTCCAGGTGTTGTTCTTATGTCGATCTTCTATGATTAGCCAATCTAAACATAAAAGTTTCATATAGGGCTCTCTTTTTCAACTCTTTTATTGCTTCACAAATATAAGACTTGTGACATATAAGTAGTAATATACATTCATATTTCAATGGACTGAATAAGCAAAAATCATAGTATACTCAACCTGAATGTTTATGGACAAAAGTTATGATATATACCATGTTGTTCGAATGTGCTCACAGGTACTCAGAATGTTGAAATTGAAATAGCTCGAGCCATACTAATATCTTCGCAATGGTTGATTTCAAACTCGAATCGCATTTTTGGGATAAATCAACAAGTACTGACCAAGCAGTTTCTCCATATTTGACTCTGTGCTCCTCAATTCTGAATATTCTCTCCAATATCCACAATGCTTTTTGTTGAGCATCAATGTGGCCTGAACCTAAAACTTTTAAGATTGCTCGCACTCCAGACATTTTAACTATGTAGTTGCTTCCATTGTCACAAATTTCATCTTCCAAAAGTGTGGTAAGGGCGCTAAGAACAGCTTCATCTACTTCGCTTTCTTTTCCTTCCAAAATTTCGATCATAGGACGGATTGCATCAGCCTTGACCAAACAAAATGTTCTTTTTATGAAGCATTGCCTTCCATGAACTTCACAAATTGAATCTTTTGAAGGAGGAACACATAACCACCTTGAAGTCCGGGACTTGCTAAGAGAGAGCGAGTTCTGTGACAATTGAGCTAGTGAAATTGCTGCTTTGCTTTGAGCAACCGGCGACTCGCTTGACAGCAACTTCACCAGTAAAGGAATCACCCCTTGTTCTACTGAATGAAGTTGTAATTTCCTATCAAATGGATTCGTAAACCGTACCAATAAACCAGCTACACTTTCGGATGATAAAGATGCAAAAACATCTGAATTAGCCAAGCTGGAATTCATGATCGAAATCAAGATGGGCACGAGATTTGCTTTTCTCAGCAAATCAGTAATTTTCTTTTGAGTTACAGGAACATTGCTCAGTATACCAACTGCAAAGACCCTTTCAGATTGGCAATCGGTAGAAGAAATTATATTCAGAATTACACAGATGTGGCTTTCTTCTAGCTCTTCTGGTGCATCTTTCGTTAAAGTGTAAAGCAATTTCAAGGCACCACTCTTGACCTTAGCACTATCTTCCATCGAAAATGGAAAGAGAAGCTGGATCGCACCACTCTCCACCATCTTTTTTCTAACTTCAAGCGCACTGGGATTAGCAGCGATGTTATTGAGTGCTTGCAAGAGGTGATTCTGAATTATGGGACTTGATAAATTCAGAAGTGAGAGCATTTGGAGAGCCACATCATAGTTCGTCAGAATTGATTCTGATTCAGAAATCTTTGCAAGAATTGCAGCTGCAGGCTCTCGTAGAGTCATAAGCACAGAGGTTACAGAGAATAGAAGTTGAAGCAGTGAAACGACAATCCCAGAACTAATCAATCGTTGGACATTTTCTTTCAAACCGGAGAGGCTTTGCAATGCGCTTAATGCTGATAATTTAGCTTCAAGCTTTTCAGTACGGAACATTTGGACAAGAGGTTCAATTACCCCTTCTTCTCCTAGTGAGGCTCTACTTTGTTCAGTGTGCTCCATCCTTGAAAGTCCAGTTGCCATAAGGATCTTATTCATGTCAGAACCTAAACACATGGAAACCATTTGACATAAGAACTCATGAATTGCTTGATTTAAAAAGCATAAACATCATACTTCTTTTCATGAGCTAGAAATCTAGATTTGCAGTTGAAGGGATGTTAGAGGGATGCTAGAATCTTCCCATATCTCCGCATTTATATAGTAATGTGAGCATAACTCTCGTGGTTTCTTATATAAATGGAGATAGTTTCACTCAATTATATTCCTACGATCTTCTCCTTATCTAGCCAATGAGAGAAACTTTGGTCGTACTCCCAACAATCCCAATGAATGAAGCTAATCCAATGATTTTAAGCTTTGCAACAACATGATTATTAATGCAGAGATCTCCACTAGATTATCGACATGATATTAAGTTAAAGCATTAGTTCCTCTTAAATGAGCTACTATAATTACTCCCAAGTCTAGTTCTCAAAGCATGTTCTGAAGGAATAAACAAAATGTCTACTAGTTAGAGTTTTAGCTTTTCTTCTCTTGCTTTACCTTCTATCAAATGCTGCACCATCGGCTTAAAATAACCAGCCTCTGCCATATAAAGCACATTCTGGGTGTTCCCTGACAATACATTCAACAATTTTCTTGCATCATAGGAAGCAATTTGATCGTCCCCTTTCAGAATGGAAACTAACATAACAATACAACCCTGAATTCTGCCAAGCCGGCGCCGTACATTAACAAGATCACAGAGTTCCAACAACAGTCCCACAGCTTCCCTCCTGTCCTCCTCATCCCCAGCCAAAGACTTGACCAATGTTGACAAAGGTCCAACATCTGCCATCATTTCCTGCAAATTATTGTGCTTCAGTGGATAAAAAATAACGGTCTCAAAAAGGGTGCAATAGTCAGTTTCACTTATGGTTCTACCTTGCTTGCAGGATTGTTCCAAACAAGATACCTAAGTACTTGAATGGTTATTGGTCGATTAACGGATTGTTTAGAACCCAAACGATTGAGCAAAATTGAAACAATTCCCTCTTCATTGAGCCATTCATCATCAACATTTTTACTCTGTATCAACTCTTTCAATCCAACAACTGCACGCTTGAATTCATCATCATTTCCATACTTGAGATGCAGTGCAATGTCACAAACTTTAATGCTAATTCGTTCTTCTTCAATCTCCTCCACTCTCAAATCACATATGAACTCTGTGGTTCGACTTGAAGTTGAAGTTGAAGTTGGACTGCAATTCTCATCAAACTTCATGTTCATCAGTTCCTTGTGAAGCTCTCCGATCTTTGTTTTGAATTGCGTTGAGACCTCAACAGTAGCAAACAAAACAAGGCCCAAGGACCGACCTAGATCATGAGCAATAGATTCAACATGTTTCACTTTTTGGTTGTGGACTCTTATCAAACACTTGGCACGCTTTATCTCCTTCTCAAGAGATTCAACTGCTTTTCTGATTGTCGGGGTGTCCATTATCTTGTCATAGTCTCTCAAATCATTGAAAATTGGTGGGATTTTTTCCAAAACAAGAGCTAATTCATTGAACATCTCTCTCTCTGTTTCTGAATTCTTGGATATGGAAGCTAACTCATCTGTAGATGCTATAATTTCAGACACAACCTCTGAGAAAGTTCTGTTTTCCATCTCCTTCATCTCTAAACAGACAGATTATGAACAAAAAATGAACAACAAAAACAGAAATATATAGAAATTGTTAAAAGGGTCTGTGAGGAATTCAAAGTAACATAATTGAAAAAATGGGTTGGCAAGTTCTGAGCTGGTGTGATGAGATAACATAGAGAAAGAACAAGAAGACAATTAGATTAAAGCCTAGAGAAAAACGACAAAGAACTTGCTGTTATATGACTAACTGTAGACTTAAAACTTGGAATTGCAAAAGGACATAATAAACATCAAACCCATATCACACGTAATACATGTTTACAAAAATGTATGTAGGAATTGAAGTTTTGACTCGAAGTTCTTAGGATTAAAAAGGTTTGTTCGAGTTCAACAATATGTGAAAGTGAGGTATTTAAACTTTAACTTCACGGTTTATGATATATGTCTTGACTAGTTAGATGACCTTAAATTTGACTAGTATGTTTCAATGTTCAAAGCTTATATTTTAAATATATGAATATAACGTAGTGAAATACATGAGCTCAGCTGGTAATAAACGTAACTTTCACCATTTGCAAAATTGTTGTACTAAATGCTTAAATAACTAGATATTGAAGAGTTGATATTTAAAATAAAATAAAAAATATATTTATATTTATAATATATAT
>JBBPDJ010000021.1:3026917-3056480 GCA_037974625.1 Cucumis cinereus
CTTTGATTATTAACGATTTTGGTTAGGAAACTATTTTAGGGATCCCGTCTAGGTTCTTTTCTTACTCTTCCAACAGTTTTGATTGAACGTTTGAAACCTTTGATTAACCTAAAGTATTTATTTTTTATTTGCCGCCGTCTTTTAAATGGTTTTAATGATTTTTATTAGAGTAACGACCTTGGGTTAAGGTTAAAAACCTGGGGCGTTACAGTTGGTTTCCTCATACTTACCTGAAAAATAAACATGAAAAGGGTGAGTATAGAAATACCCAATAAGGAACCCACTACTGGACCCACTAGGTTAACTGTTAATTTCCTATTAAACTGTACGCTACGACACACAATCTAATGGTTCAGTAGAAACGCCTATACAACCCAATGTCAGGATCGTCCTAGCAAACCTGTGGGTCCACATGCAAAAGCAGCTATCATCCCACATACGGAGTACAACATGGCTAATAGATATAGTTAACAGCTACCATAGTCTCAAAACATGCAATCTTAGTCCAAAACATTCATAAGCACACATATGAAGTTTAATTTCAAAATGAGAACCACAAACACCTCACACCTTTATCCTGTTTTATGGTTTTCCTATAGCAAACCATAAAGACATATCGCCACACAACAACATTGGTTTTTTCGTAACAATTCGTCCTAACATATCATCACATGGACATTCAGCTTATCTCAACATAGATAATCCATCACCAATAGCTAACTCGGTAGTTAGTCCATTCGGTTAACTTAACCCAAAACCATCACCAGCAGTTAACTAAACCGTTTAGTTAACTCACCACATAATCACTACTAACAGTTAATTAATTCATTTAGTTAACTACTCACATAACCATCACTTATAGACAGTTGAACATAAGCATATCATCGAGTCCACTAGGTGACCATTAACTCTCTCTATTAACTTGTACTATACGACACACAGTCAAATGGTTTGGTAGGAACACCCATACAGCCCAATGCCAAGGTCGTCCTAGCAACCCAGTGGGACCACATGCAAAAGCAGTCATGTCGGAACAATACGCCACACAAACTTGTTAACCCAACATGTCGGAACAATACACCATACAGACTTGTTAACCGACCACATGCAAAAGAAATCATGTCGGAACAATACGCCACACAGGCTTGTTAACCCAACCCGATCGAAACAATACGTCACACATGCTTGTAAACCCGATCCTCGTGACATACGCCACACAGACCTGTCAACCCGTCCCACAAACAAGTACACAAAGTTAATAGGTAGAGTTAACATACACCATAATTCAACAGAGACCACAATAAAAAAGTAAAGCAGTTACAAACATAACTCCATTCCACATGATACAATTAACCTGCTTTATAGATTCCACATAGTATGAAAGGGCATGCATAAACACCACACAATTAATTATACAAAAACCCAATCATCATATCACAATATAACCAACATCTCAACCATGACATAAAATGTTGTATATAAGGTGTCCCATAATATCCTTAAAACATAACCACAATAAATAGATCAATAACAGTAGACATTGCACAAGGCATGCATGCGATCCAATCCATCTTCCACACCTTATACACCTAAGGCATGGATTTGGTAGAGTATCCCTTACTCATCCAATTTTAATTAATAATTTTCAAATTAATAATTTTTCATGAAAATTATTAATTAAAAAAACTTAAATTTGTTACCTAATCAGTCGATATATTTATCTCATAATTAGTCAATATATTTGTCGCATAAATAATCTTACTGTCATATACATATCCATGTTGAGGAACCAGTAATAAGTTCCTTACCGCAAAGTGTCAATAATATTTTTTTTGAGTTTCTCCCTCGAATTGATCCTACACATAAAACATTTAAATAATAATTTTTTCATAAAATTATTAAATAATTTTAACTTTAATCCTTCGATAAAATATTTTTATTCTTACCAATTGGTCGTCGAAAACTCCAATTCAATTCGTAGGAAAAATTCTATAAATTAATTCCCCAATGAAGCTCCAAGTCAAATCTATACATAACAGTTTAATTAACAATATTTCCATAAAAATTATTAATCAAATTTACCCTTCAAAATAGTTGTTTAATTTTACCGATTCGTTTTCAAAGCTCCAATTAATTCGTCGGAGAAACTCTACGCATTAATTTTAACAATAGCTTCAAAATAACCTTCAATTGACCAAGAATAATTCTCAAATTAATTCTCAATTTAACTTTATTGGGTATCCAAAAATCAAAAATAAATACTCAATACTTTACCCATATAACTAACGGCAGTGACCGTAAACGACAATAGAAAGGTCAAATTCGAGAGATTAAACGACATCGGCGAACAGAGGAGTGTAACGATTGAGCGGAGCATATGCCGGAAAACGACGAAAAGAAAAATAGAGGGAGGCGGCGGTGAAGGGCTGAAGAAGAAAATTGTAATTTTTTTTATAACTTTCCCGCTTTTCAATGCAACCCTAAATTAATAAATAATAATATTAGTTTATAAATATTATTATTATTATTAATTATTAATAAAGAATAATAACCTTTTATTTTCATGATTATTATCTTTTCCAAATTTTCACCAAATAAAATATTGTTTTTTCCAAATCAAATTGGATCTTCTCTTTCTTTTCATCAATTATCTTTTGATCAAATTAATTAAATATATATACCCATATATATATATATATAATTTCTTAATCAAAATAATTAACATCCCAAAATAATTTAGATCTTAAATTTTCTTAAATTTTTCGGATGTTAAAAAATGTAACAAAATAAAAAAAATTAGAAAATTATGAAATTCTACCCTTTCTCCAATTTATTTGGATTATCCCCGAATGTGTGTGTCTTACAACATCCACCAAATATCATTATTTATAGGCAACTTGACAAGCATGTGGTGGATTACATGACAACTAGGGGTGTTGACAGCTTTACAACATGTGGAATGTAGATGTGTAAGGTTTAGGTTATTCAAGAGATTTGTCAATGTATATGAGAGAGTAAGGGGATGACAGTTGTTAAAATGACATCAAATATAATAGATAATGGACATCTATTATCACAATATTTATAATAATAAAGACTTTTTTGTTTTTGTAACGCCTCGAATTTCAACCTTAACCCGAGGTCGTTACTTAAATCAAAACTCATAATCTTCACAAAAATATAGCAGAAACATTTCTCAACAATAACAACATCAACACAGCAAAAACATTTGTTAATATAATCCTCAAACACACGGTCACTAGTCCTTTCTGTCCATCACCGGTTTCCTCATACTTACTGAAAAATAACTATTAACTTCCTATTAAACTGTACTCTACAACACACAGTCAAATGGTTTAGTAGAAACTCCCATAAAGCCCAATGGCAAGGTCGTCCTAGCAAACCTATGGGACCACATGCAAAAGTAGTTTTCGTCACACATATGGAGTACAAGATGGCTAAATAGATAAAGTTAACAGCTACCATAGTCCCAAAACATGCAATCTTAGTCCAAAAACATTCATAAGCACACATATGAAGTTTAATTAAAAATGAGAACCACAATCACCTCACACCTTTATCTTGTTTTACGGTTTTTCCATCGCAAACCATAAAGACATATTGCCACACAACCTCATTGATTTTCCATACAATCCATTCTAACAGATCATTACATAGCCATTCGGTTCATCTCAACATAGTTAACCCATCACGATAACTAACTCGGGAGTTAGTCCATTCGGTTAACTCAACCCATAACCATAACCAACAGTTAACTAAAACGTTCGGTTAACTACTCACACAACCATCACTAACAGTTAACTATATCATTCAGTTAACTCCTCACATACAATCACCAAAAGTTACTAAGTCATTAGTTAACTCACAACAAAATCACCATTTAAATCAATATAGAGCAATTCGTCACATAACCAAACATGTCTTGTCAGCGTACCACATAGTTAAACTTGACATACGAGTTATGCATTGATACTTAATAACCCGTTTATCACACAAACCATAAGCAGATTATCATAAGACATATTATCGAGCCCATTAGGTGATCGTTAACTCTATATTAACTTGTACTCTACAACACAGTGAAATGGTTTGGTAGGAATGCCCATACAACCCAATGTCAGGGTCGTCCTAGCAAACCTGTGGAACCACATGCAAAAGCAGCTGTAGTCGAGAACATGCCACACAGACTTGTTAACCTGACCCACGGGACATATACCACACAGACTTATTAACCCATAGCACAAATGAAATATAATACCGTTAATAGGCAGAGCTAACACACACCTTAGTTTCACAGAATCCACCATTAAATAGTAAAGCAGTCACAAACATAACTTCATTCCACATGGTAAAGTTAACATGCTTTACATATTCCACATAGTACGAAAGGGCATGCATAAACACCACACAATTAATTATACAAAGACCCAAGCATACCACAATATAACAAAAAATTCAGCCGTCACATAACTAATAATCCAACCAATAACTACCGTGCTATGAATAAGATGTCCCATAACATCCCTAAACATCGCCACAATAAATGGTTCAACGACAGCAAAAAATTCACAATGCATACGTACAGGGGAATGGTCGAGGGCGTTAGAGGTTGAATCCAAATTTCGAGTCCTGGTCCAAATCTTGGCCCTGTGGTGTTACTGTTTTTTTAATACAAATTCAGCGGTGGGATTTTTTTTATTTTTTTTCTAAATTGGGTGAGGAGAATGAGAACAACGAACCTCTTAGTCCTTAGTACATAAAATGCTAGTTAAGTTAAGTTTTTATTGACAAATAAATACAGATTTATTTATTAATATTATTGTATTTGTTCCTGCTTTGAATTCTCAATTGTTTTGAAAGATATTCTCGTTTGATTATCATTTTCGTTTGTTTATAGACTTGAATAACGTCTTTCAAAAAGGTTGTTTTCAAATTTAACAAAGTGGAACAAAATATTTTTAAATAGAACCAAATTTCATTGCTTATCAATGATAGATCACGATAGATAGTAATCTATTGTAGTCTACAACCATCAATCACTGGTCGACTATAATATTTTGTTATATTTATAAATATTTTAAGTAATTCTGTCATTTAAAAAACTTTCGATTTAAAAAATGAAAATTATTCATTTACATACATGTTGATCTACACCACATTTCTCGATCTCTCCCTCCCCACCTTCTTTTATGCCTCTCTCCCCCACTTTTCATCTTTCTCTCTCTTTTTTCTCACTTCCATTACACTCGTTTTAGTCATACATTTTTACTTTTATTGTTATCTTATCTTTATCTTTCTTTTTCATTTCCTTTAATTTTAATTTTAATTGCTCTCTCTTTTCTCATATTTCTTTTTTCTTACATAGTTGTTTCATCAACTCACTTGGAGTTATTGATATTATTATTATAAATATTATGAAAATAGATGTTCTATTATGCATTATGCTTAATGTCTTTTGATGTCACTTTCATTCTTTCCCATCTACATTGTCAAACGTCTTGAATATACTAACCCTTACACATCTACATTCCACGAGTCTTGAAGATGTCAACCACTAGTGGTCATGTAATCCAAGTTTTTTCCTGCCAAATTGCATTTAAATAGAAGCATTTGGTGGGTTTTGTATGACACGCATGGGTGAGAAATCCAAACAAATTGGAAGAAGTGATGGATTTTGAAAATTTTTATATTTTCTTAGTTTCTTAATTTATTATTTATTTTAATACTATATTTTTTCGATATTTGTATTTTCATTGTGTCTCATTTTTACAACACTTTATCAGCACGAGCTTCAGCTGTTCCTATGCTCAAGTTATGTTCTAAAGGTAGGTCATATTTTTTATTCACTTTATTATAATTAATAAAATAAACGTTATTTTTCATATTTGATTTCTAATATAATTATAATATTTAATGACAATGTTACAATGACAAATCCTACTAAACTTGAATTTTTGGCTCTTCACATTAACATTGCAACTATTGGCCATGGGTTTTTGAGCTGAGATGCAACGACCAATCAAGAAAAGTTGAAAGCCATGATTTTCCTTCGTTATTATATTCATAAAAATTTAAAATCCAAATATTTAACAATAAAATATCCTTATTTGATATGGAATAAACTGAAAGAAAGGTATAATCATTTAAAATTAGTTTATCTTCATCAAGCTCGTTATGATTGGATGCACTTGAGGCTACAAGATTTCAGATCAATAAGTGTTACAATTCTGAACTATTTTGAATTAGTTCAAAATTGATGTTATTCGGATAAAAAATTACTGATATAGCCATGTTGAAAAAGATATTCTCTACTTTTCCTATCTCGAATAGGCTCCTACAGCAACAATGCCAAGAGAAAGGTTTTAAAAAATATTTAACCCATCTCATGTCTTCTTGTTGTCAAATAAAACAACGAGTTGTTGATGAAAAACCACATATCCTGACCAATTGGAACAACATCATTCTCTGAAGCGAATGTTGTAAATTTTAATCATGGACGAAGTTGTGGTCATTGTCGTTGTTGAGGTAGAGATCGTGACAGAGGAAGAAATAATTATTATGTTCGTGATACCGTTCTAATAATACAAATTTCAAAAGAACCACATGAAACAATGATCATAAAGAAAAAGCTCCACAAAATAAAAATACAAAAGACGATGGTCTATCAAAATAATGGTCACGTGTTTGTCGAACATCGAAACACTTAGTTGATTTATATCAAGCCTCCGTAGAGAATAAAAAAGAAAAAAATGCAGCAGCAAATTATGCCTATCAATATAATGATATATTTGATCTATCCAATCTGACTAATTTGGATGTGATATATTTCTTTGAATCTTTTGGAGAGAAGATCGACACGTGTAACGTCCCAGGCCCAGAATTCGAACCAGAACTCATAATTTGAATTCAGCCCCTAACGATTCCGACATTCCCCTACGACCTGGCAGCATCATCCTTATCGTTCTTACTTGTGTTAAAGGCTTATTGGAGTGAAAGTTATCCTCACAAACCAACGCAGATCCTTTTAGCATGCTTTATCCACATGTATCCTAGGAATATTCCAATGAGGTTACCCAACATAGAATTGTTCCAAGCTAAGACGCTTAACTTTGGAGTTCTTATAATTGAGCCACCAAAAAGGAAGGTCTACCTTGTTGGTATAGATAGTAACTTTTATTTCTTTTAAGCCTTTTTAACCTTACTTTCATGTCCTTAGGATTTCTCTCATTCAGATGTGATATCGGTTCATTCATGTCTCCCTCCTAAACTTGGTGCGTTATAGCACAGTTGATGGAACAACTAATGTTTCTTTTGATTTCGAAAATATCTAGAATAATGTAGTTGTTATTTTGTTAACTATCTTCATCTTTTGTTTTTTTGTTAATTTTAAACTTGTACATTCCAAGTGTTGTTTTACTTATTGTAGTTATTTTCTCTTAATGAAGAAAGACGCATCATTTTCATACGTTGGGTGATTCAATAATGAGCAAAAAAGATATATGTTTGGCAGACAGTGAAACCACACACACAATACTTACAAGTAAAAAATATTTTTTCAAATTGACAATGTTAAATGAAAAGTAAATACAGTATCATGTTCTGCAAACCTGATTGAAGGCTTTGAAAAAGCAGATGTTATTTTTCCTAGAGAAACTAAATTTACCATTGACAATGCATTATTTTCTAATCAATAAAAAAGAAATCTACTGAGGCTTAAAAGTATACATTGCAATAGTTATAATAGTCTTAATGGCACGATTACGGGTTCTTTTTGTCACTTGCTGACTTTCTTTTACCCTTGCCTAAACAAAATAAACATGGAAACAGTGAGTATATAAAATACCAGTAAGGGTACTACTAGGCCCACTAGGTGAGCAATTAACTTTCTATTAAGCTTACACCCCATGTCATATCAGTCTAGTCATCTGTAGGAGCACAAATCAGTCATAAAAGTGGACCCGAAGGTACACCTATCAGTCAATATAGTCAACACTCTAAAGTGGTGATCTCTAGAGACACCATACACACAAGGTATACTAGCCTAATAGCCAAAATTAACAATTACAAAACTTCACCAAATCATACTTTTTGTTTTTCTAAACTTTCAAATTAAATTAATTAACAGTCATACTCAATTTAATCTTATATAATTCAAAATAATTAAAATAAAATTACCTCAAAATTGAGATGTTGCAGTGCTTCTCTCAAACCAAATTGATTCCAAGTGCTTCTCTCAAACCAATTTTTTTCATAAATTCAATTTTCTAAAACTTATTTTATTTGGTTGTCAAATACTCAATTTTTTTTTCAATAATTAACAAAAAGTTAAACTAAGCTGACCCTTGCATCATTAAAATTTATTATTATGCTCATTTTTAAGAGAGTTGATTATTTGTGACGAATATCAATCATCTACCTAAGATTTTGACTTTTAAATTTACTTTCATTCAATCTAAAAGAATAATGTGTAATAACATCGCAACATTTCCGTAAAAAACAATATACTTAAAATCAAACTCTAAAAATATGAAAGTAATGGGAAGATCATTTATTCAATAGATGAGACGAGAATAGATTAGAAAGGCGTGACTTGTATTAACATATACTTAATTCAATATATGACTGTTTGCATTGCATTCATGTTATGAAAAAACAAAAATGGGAAAATTATTAATAGTTATTATTATTATTTTAAAAAATAAGAGCAATAATTAATAATAATAAGTTATCAATTATCCCTGGTGCTAACTAAATAGATGAGATAATTTATAATAATGATGTAACTAACTAAAGAGACCAATATTTTCAATTATTTAATAATCTTTAATACCTAACCAATAATAATTTATATCAAAACAAATATTATTGCTTAGGTTTTTCAATTTTATTATCTCTCTTATTTGACACAATATTAATTTGTTTATCTCACACTCGATCACCTAAACAGAAATTATTGTATTTCAAAGGTAAAGTCAAGACTTTAGTTAGACTTAAACTATTAAGGGTTCAATTAATTAAGAGCGACCGCTTTAAATTTATCATAACTAATTAAAGTTAGTGTTTAGGTCAATCAGTGATTTAATTAAGTTGTATCAGAAAGATGTGAAGAGCGTTTTTCTCAATGGATATTTGAATAAGAGGTTTATGTTGCTCAACCAAAAGGCTTTAATGTTCCTACTTATCTTGATCATGTGTATAAGCTATAGAAGGCATTATATATGGATTAAAACAAGCTCCTCGAGCTTGGTATGCCCGGTTGGCTGAATTTCTGATTCTGAAGGGATATCCTCGTGGGAGCATTGACAAGACTCTTTTTACAAAAAGAGTGGAAGATTTTATTGCTATAGCTCAGATTTATGTGGATGATATTATTTTTGGAGGGTTTCTATATTCTATGGTGGAAGATCTTGTTCAACAGATAAAGTCTGAATTTGAGATGAGTACGGTAGGAGAATTAACGTACTTTTGGGCTTGCAGGTTAAACATTTTGTTGATGGTATTTTTATATCTCAAGAGAAGTATGCTACGGATATGGTGAAGAAGTTTGGTCTCGAAAAAGCACAGCCAAAATGTACTCCAGTTGCTACACACATGAAGATGTCTAGAGATGTTGATGCTCCTCACACTGATGCAAGCACATATAGGAGTATGACAGGCAGCCTTCGGTATCTAACCGCAAGTCGTCGTGATATATCTTATGCTGTTGGTATATTTGCACGATATCAATCTGAACCACGGATGACTCACCTGGCATCAGTAAAACACATATTGGAATATGTTTTAGGCACTGCAGACTATGGATTATGGTATGCCTTCGACACTAGCTCCTTACTAGTAGGGTATTGTGATGTTGATTGGGCAGGGTGTTCTGAAGATAGGAAGATTACATCTGGAGAGTGTTTCTTTCATGGTAATAATCTCATATCATGGTTTAGCAAGAAACAAAGTAGTGTTTCTTTATCGACAACTGAGGTCGAATATATCGTAGTTGGAAGTAGCTATGCACAACTTGTATGGATGAAACAAATGATGAAAGAGTATACAGTTGATCAAGAAGTCATGACTTTGTATTGTAACAACAAGAACACAATCAATATTTCAAAAAATCCTACTCAACATAGTAGAACGAAGCATATTGATATCAGACATCATTTTATACGAGAGCTTGTCGAAAGTAAGGTGATTACACGAGCATGTATGAACCACAACACTATTAGCATAAATTTTGACCAAACCACTTGTTGTTGATACCTTTGAATACCTACGGCAGGATTAAGTATTTGTTGAACGTGTTTTCATTAAAATGGGTACATAAGGAAGAGAAATTAACTAAGTCCTATAGTTAAATCTTAATTGTTCTGGGCTTGGTCTATTTTTATGTAACACCCCTCAAGTCTAGGATTCGGACCAGGACTCTAAAGTCACATTTAGCCCCTAACGACTCCGACATTTCTCTGCATCCCCTGCGACCTGACAACATCATCCATATCATTCTTACTTGTGTTAAAGACTTATTAGAGTGACAATTGTTTCCATAAACCAACACGGGTCCTCTCAGCATGCTTTGTCCTCACTAACACGCATCCTAGGAAAATTCCTAGGTCTCCCAACATAGAATTTTTCCAAGCTAAGCATGTTTAACTTTGAAGTTCTTATGATTTAGCTACCAAATAGAAAGGTACACCATGTTGGTATAGGTAGTAACTTTTATTTCTTTTAAGCCTTTTTAACCTTACTTTCACGTCCTTAGGATCCCTCTCATTCAGATTCATTAATGTCCCCCTTCAAAACTCGGGGCGTTACATTTTACTTTGCTTTTTAAGGACATAAGTTATATCTTTTGGCTGGATCATTATGAACTTATAAGCCTAGTACTGTTGATGTTTTCTTTTGTATTTATTAAGCATTTGTTTTTCGTCGGGAGATTTGTTTTTAAAATTTTATTCATATTTGGCGTTTGTTCCCCTTTGGTTGTGCATTTGTGAGTTTTGCTCCAAAGACGAAGATTGTTGAAATTTTCGAGTTCTTAGTAATTTCAAAATGGTATGAACAAGGGGAGGATCATACCTTCCTGTCACGGAATCAGTTTCTTTATCCTGCCAGAATGTCTAAAGAGTTTGTATGTGTGGACTTTCATTCGTTTCTTTCAAGAAACGGAAGGTTGGATCTTGACAACGTTTTTTGAAGCTACTCCAAGTAATAAAGATATTTCTGTTTCTCAAAAGGTACTATATGAGTGTGAAGTATCTCCAATTGATGTGCCCGTAGTTAATACTTCTCATGAAAGAGGTGTTTCTGGTACTAATGGGTATGCGGTTGTTTTAGAGATTAATACCCAGACTCAAATTTCGATGATCTAGCTCCCATGTCTATATTAAATGATAATCCCCTTGAATTTAATGAAGCTACCATCAATGTTTTTCTTGAATGACCTAATAGTAACTGACGTTAGGGTTAACTCCTCTAATCATGATCTTAGCTCTTATTACATTGTTGATAATATGAATAGTGATGATCATCCAGAGGTTGATTGCCATGACGGTGGGTCTTGTTCTTTGGATGGAATAGAGAATGTGAATGTGGATCTGCCTACTTATCTAGTTTAGGGTTTCGAGGATACTTCTTCTGACGACAATGTATGTATTGCTCATCAAGCCTTCTAGACGTGTTACCAAAAAGAACAATCAATCAAAATCTAAAGGTATACAGTCTATTGTTGTAGCCTCTCATTCGAGAGTATCCAAAGGGGCAAAGTATATATTGTGCAGAGAAGGGTGGGGAGATGCAAGATTCCACCAAATGTTCTGTGTGTCCCTTATGAAGACAATGTATCCAAATGGAAGTATGTTGTGTAGAGAAAAATAGCGGATGAAGTTAATATTTCAGACAAGCATCACTCATATATTGAGATTATGGATCTCATTAATCAAGTGGGCCTCACCAAGACAGTTTCTCTAGTAGGACCACTTTATAGTAGGTTGATTTATGAGTTAATCGTTAATCTTAATGATACTAGTGACCATGAGTTTCGAAGAGTTCATGTTAGAGGGTTGAGTTTTGATTTGTCCTCTCTGGCTATCAATCAATTTTTCGGACCCTAGCAAATACCTGATACTGTACCACTACACCCTTCCTATGAAGCCTTGACTACAGAATTAACTCGTTGGACAATAACTTCTTGGCTTGCCTCTTGTCATCTATCGGTAACTGCTCTAAGTGTCAAGTATGTTGTACTTCATAAAATTGGCATTGCAAACTGGATACATTCCACACATTCTTCTAGTGTTTCAACGACTCTTGGTCAATTGATTTATCAAATTGGGACTGGTGCTGTAATTAATGTAGGAGATCTTATCTTGTCTCAAATAGCTCGACATGTTGAATCATATGGATTGAAAATTCCTATTTGTTTTCTTCGTCTGTTATGTAGATTAATGGTTTTGCAACATCCAAATGTTCTCACAGCTCAGGATCTTCTGGGTTCCTCTCCAATGATATGAAAACCCTAGAATTTGAAAATTAGGAACCCAATAGGCAAATCCCTAGTAATAAATTCTAAAATCCCCAAATCAATTTGACAAAAACCCACGGAAATGGATTAAATTTGGATTAACCTTTGATCGAAGACCAAGAGATAAGGAGAACTAGTTCCTCACTCCAAGTTCGAACACTCTACAAGCAAGGTGATCAAACTTACCTGGATGTTATTGGCTTGCAACTCTAAATTAAGAATTGGAAAGATGGCAATGAGGCTCTGTCATCTACCAAAGAATTTTCATTCATAGAAAACCCTAAAACTTCAATTATAAAAGCCTTAACCCCCTAAAAAAACCTAAATGCAAGACTTAAATAGCCACTCAATAAAAATTCTAATTCATTGGAAAAAGACTAATTTATCCCTATTTAAATATTATTAAAAAGGATAAAACTGGAAAATATTAAAATTACATCATAATTATTTAATAAAGTCCAATTAATAATTTGATGCTTGACCGATTCATATCACCTCTCCTAGAGTGCTGCAGCTAAGTATGCGTCTATTTAATGGTGCTCATGTTCCAGATACTGTGCATACTATGAGAGTCTATGTGCTGAAGACATTGACCATGTAGATGATATTCAAACTCCTGATGGTGTTCTGTTGATTCCTCCTTCTTTGAGCAATCGGATCTTGTATGTACTTCCTTTTGAGTCTCATATGCTAAGTGGTCATATTCATTCTCTTACGGAACAAAGATCCACTATGGATTCCTTGATAATCACCTTGCCGAACTTGTTCCCTTCTTACGAGGCTCCCTCTGCCTCTCATATGCGTCCATCTTCTTAACTTCTTTTGGCATCCAAAGGAGAGATGAGTATGAGTTGCTGGGAGGATGAAGTGGTTGTTGTGGGTGCTGAAGTATGAAGTGGGGATGATGGTTGGATGTTCGACTGTTTTGTTTGATGGTTGTCCGTTTTGCTCTGGCTGCTGAAGTATAAAGTGGGAATGATGGTTTGATGTCTGACTGATTTATTTGATGGTTGTCTGTTTTTTGGATGTAGCTTTATGCAATGTTGTGATGATTTATGAACTAAGTGCTTTATGAATTAAGTACTAAATGTATGAACTTCCTTTTTGTGTTGATGAATGATTGTGAGCAGTTTTACTGGTGTGGATGATTGATTGTTGTAGTTATATTGTAGTAGTAGTTATACGAGTTGTTGTTTGTGATTGGTGCTTCTGGTGTGGATGGGCAAAAGTAGTTTAATATGGTTGTGTCTGTGACTTGTGCTTATGGAGCTTATGGTGGTTGTGGTAGTGTTGCTAATGGCTCCTGATTGTTGAAATGATATTTTATCATTAGATTTAAGTGTGGCTGCCATAAAGAAATATTGTCTACCAAAGGAAAAGTTTGTTAATGATTTGATTGACTGGACAATATTCTCTTCGTCTTTATCTTTGCAAAATATCTTCATAGATATTTATTTTTAAAGATAAAAGTTATTGGGATATTTTGTGTGATGATTTGGAGATTCTCAATATCTTATTAAAAGATATTCTTAACTTTGAAAATATTAAATAAAAGGCATTTGATTATATCTTTAAAGATATTTTATTTTTGAGAATATATATGGGATTTTTGGTAGAATGAAACGTGCGAAAAAAATAACGTGATATACTGAGCATTCGAAAAGGCTGAAGAAGACATGATGGTTATGTTTTAATACTTCCTATTAAACTGTGCATAACATGTTAGACATAATATGTCGTTAATTATTTAGTCATTAACTCTGTGAAGAACAATGTTGGCAAGAGTTAAATGAGTTAGGGGAGCCTAACTTTTTACTGTATCACATGCACTTATTCAAGGGGATCCTTTGAGTTGCAGATACATGATAAACTTTCAGTAGATAGATTTTAGTAGAAGTCTAAAATAATTTCTATATGAATTGAGTTAAGTATGTTCATGAATGTTAGTTTATCATTGTCATATTGTAAGCATTTAAGACTCTTGTTGAGATGATAAATCATTGTTCTTAGTCGGACACTTAATCCTGCCACAAGTAGGTGGTATCCACCTAACTATGTTAGCAAACTTCTGGTGTTCTTTGATTTTATTTTATGCATCCTTAACTATATTCTATGTTATTTGCGTAATTGCTAACAAGGTGTTTCTAGGTGAACAAGCATATTCTTATTAATCTTGTTTTTTGAGTGGTATTCTATACAAAATAGTTTGTATGAGATTGGATCGCCAAATTATTAATCTCTCTTTGTAAATTCGTTAACTAAATATATTAATATTGACAGGATTATCATGTATAACTCGATCTTAAGACTGAGTGTGTTATAAACTCTTACCTATGAAGACACGTCCTTTGATTTTGGAACTTTTGCCTACAAGTTAAAAGTTAAAATAAATGAGATTCATATTAAAAGTATAGGTTAAAAAATAGAAAAATATGCATATGAACAAGAGTCGTACAATTTTCATACACTTTTCTAAGTTTTGTCATTTAAGTTAATATAAATGAGATTCACATGAGTATCACCTAGGGAAATAAGGAAAATATGTTACAAATATTTATTTAGTTAAATATAAGATATTTAATTAAATAGATAATTAAATATAATATATATAATTTGATTTTATTAATTAAGTAAATAATTTAGTGGCATTTTCAAATATAGAAAAAAATTGAAAAAATTTATAATTTATAGAAAAATCTGTCAAATTCTCTATAGCGTATTTAAGTTTTTTGCTATATTTTGTAAAAAGTTTCAATTTCGTTGCTGTTCACTATAATTCCTTAATGATTTATTTAATTAATTAATTAATTTAATTATTAAAATGGAAAATTATTTTAAACGACAAAACGTTTGAATTAAAATATTTACAAATATAGCAAAATATCATAAACTATTTGCGATAGATCGATATAGAACAAGATAGGCTACTATCTATGTCTATCATGAAACAAATAGACACAAATAGTAGTCTATTTTAATATATCATGCTCCTTTGTAGATATACTATGATATTTTGCTATATTTTGTAATATGGATTTATTTTGCAATATTTGAAAATAACCCTATTATAACTCTTAACAAAAAAGAGTTGGTTGAGAAGTATTTTCTTCTCTCTGTTTACAAGTGGAAAACCTCTCTCTCCTTCTCTCAATAGTTCTAAGGACACAAAAAAAAGAAAAAAAAAGGATCTCTATAATTTTTTTCTCTTGTTTTTCATCTCAATTTCTCTCATTTTTCATGTAGACTCCCACAAGTCAGTGCCTAACCAAAATTCATAGTAGGGAAGACTTTTTCGAAGTGTTTCACGAATGAGATCAACAAAATTGGTGAAAGTACTGTGTCGTGAAAGAAATAATTCTACCAAGGTATTTTTCCATCTTGTTAATTCGTGCTTACCTTGTAGAATTACGAACATGTTAAAGCAATGAGAGGAAGAAGATGAAAAGATACTTCTATCTTACATTATTGATAGAGATGAGGCGGTAAATATAAGGAAAATAACATTCTTTCATCCCTCACGGCGAAACTGGGAAGGCCACCATGAGCTTGGAACGAAGATGTGAAAATTGAGGAGAAGGAAATGGCTTTGTCATTATATTAGCAAGTTGGTCTTCAAAAAGAACAAAATGAATAATTCATTGCTTACGTAAGACACGCTCCCGTATAAACTGAAGATCAATTTCTATGTGTTTTGTTCTTTGGTGAAGAATAATATTCACAACTAAGTAGGTGGCACTAATGTTGTCATACAACAGTAGTAGGACCGTCGAAGATGGAGAACAAATTTCACTTAACACGGATTGGGTCCATATCAATTCAACAGCAGCATTGGACATACCCCTGTATTCTGATTTAGCACGAGAATGAGATAGAACCTTTTAGTTCAAAGAAGACCAATAAAGAAAATTATTACCCAAGAATACACAGTAACTACTTGTGCTACACTTGTCATCAGGACAATTAGCCCAATCTGCATCTGTATAACAAGTCAACGAAGTATGAACAAAACGAGTAAATGTAGTCGAAGAGAGGCAATAGTATTTAAATAGAGAAGGATCTGTTTGACAACAAACATGCAGAAATTGACAAACTTTATTTACAGAGAAACTAATATTATGATGCATCAATGTAATATTGTAGAGTCCCAACAATACTTCTACATTGTGTGAGATCATCAAAAGAAGACCCATCTGTTAGAGATAAAACAGAACCAGACGACATGGGTGTACTCATCAGCTTGCAAGACAACATATTAGCTTTCTTTAACAAATCATTAATGTATTTTATCTGTGACAAATGTAAAACAGAAGAAGCCTGCTTAACTTCAATCCCAAGAAAAAATGATAAATCACATAGTTTGTTCAAAGCAAACAACTCATTTAGAGATGAAATGAAATGTTGAATACGACCCAAACAATTGCCAACAACGAAAATATCGTCAACATATACGAAAATGATAACAGTAACATAATTTTCCATGTAAATAAACATGGAATTATCCGACTTGGTGGCAGTAAAATTCCACTTCAGAAAGCATTTACGAAGCTTTAAAAACAATTCTCGAGGACCTTTGTAAGTTTGCAAACGTGTGACAGATTAATGTGGTCAACAAAGACAGAAGGCTGGACCATATATCCATCTTCATGTAAATCACCATTAAGAAAAGCATTATGTACATCCAGCTGCTTAATATGCCAATCAAACTGAAGTGCAAAACTAAGTGTAACATCCCAAAAATTTGAGATAATTTGAGTTTGATTATCTTGAATTAGTTAGGTATAAGTTTGATTTTATTTGAACGTTTTATTTGTTAGGATGTTGATTCATATATCTTGAAAAAAAAATTAAATATATGTATAGGTTTATATATATATATATATATATAATTGTTTGGTTAAAAGTTAGTGGTGGGGGAAATTATTGAAGAGAGAGAAGATAAGATTTTTTGGGGAAAAAGAAATAATAATAATAAAGTTATTATTATTATTATCATTAATATCATTATTATTTTTTTTATTTTCTTTTATTTTCTTTCTTTTTTCTCTCTCATCCCTTCTTCTTCTTCTTTCTCTTTTCCTTTCCTTTTCGTCTTCCTCGCGCACAGAACCCCTCCCCCCGTCGCTCGCTTCAAATGTTGCCGCTCGCCTCTCTGCCGCACGAGCAGCACGCTGCCGTGCCGCGTAAGATCGTGGAGCGTCGCATTGCGTCGGATCGTGGAGCATCCGCTCGCGTCGCCTCACACCCTCTACCGCTCAAATGATCGCGCCGCATGTCTCCCGCCGGCTGTCTCGCGTCGCCTGTCTCCCGTCGACTGTCTCGCATCGCCTACTTCTCTGTCGCACGAACTGCGTCGCCCCTTGATCCGCCAGATGTGAAGTCGTGAGCTGCGCCGTCGCTTTGAGCAGCCAGATCTACATTCATGACGATGAGTCGACGACGCCGCTAGTCTTCTTTTCCACCCGCGCAAGATCCAGCTGTGAGTCGTGCTAGATCTCCTTTCCAAGTTGCGAGTCGTGCTGCCGTCGCTTCAGTTCCGCGCAGATCTGCGCTGCGTCTCCCCTCACGCGTCAGCCAGTCCGCGAGCCGACGCTCTGCGCCGCTGCCTCGTGTTTCTGTCCTCGACTCGCACCGCCGCCAAGCCGAACTCTGTTGCCTTTTCTTGGAAGTTTGGATGAGTTTGGGTAAGAGTTCTTGGTGTAACAATTAGAGTTATGTGGAGTTTAAATTTGGGTTTTGATTCATCGTTCACTTGGTTGTTGATGGCCGATTTGGAAGTGTCCTGTTGTGAGAAATTCATGGAGTCACCTCTATGAATTAGATTGAAATTTAGAAAGGGCTTGGTTTGTTGGAAGGGCTTTCGTGTCAAAGTTCTACCGTTAATCGAGATAAGGGACTTACTACTGGTTCCTCGATAAGTAATGAAGATACTTATGAAATTATTTATGTGACATTTGAGTTGCTTGATGTGGTGATATGCTGTATTGACTGATTAGGTAATGGGTTTAAGTTATTTTAATTAATAATTTTTATGAAATATTATTAATTAAAATTAGATGTGTAAGAGACACTTCTACTAAATCCACGCCTTTGGCGAATAAGGTGTGGAATATGGTTATTTTGCCTACACTGTGGTGTTAATTTCAGGTTCTTGTATATGTTTTTGTGTGGATTAAGCATGACATGTCGTTCTTTTGAACTTTGTTTTCTGCTGCATGAGGATGTAAACTGCTGATGTGATCACTATGTTTAATGAATTGGTTTGTTGGATATGGTGTCTATTATCTTTACCTAATAACTAGTGTCTGTTATCTTTACCTAATAACTTTATGTACTTGGTGGTGGAACGATATGGCAAGCCTGTGTGGCGTATTGCTCTGATATGGCCAGTTAACAAGCCTTTGTGGCGTATTGTTCTGGCAGAGTTGGTTAACAAGCTGTGTGGCGTATTTTTTCGACAGGGTCAGATAGCAAGTATGTGTAGCGTATTGCTCTTACAGGGTCAGTTAACAAGCGTGTGTGGCGTATTGTTCAGGCAGGGTCGGCTAACAAGCCTGTGTGGCGTATTGTTCCAACACGACTGTTCCTACTAAACCAATTGACTGTGTGTCGTAGAGTACAAGTTATTAGAGAGAGTTAATGGTCACCTAGTGGACTCGAGGATATACTTATGTTGAACTGTCTGTTTATGGTTTGCGTGTTAAGCAGGTTATTAAGTATCAATGCATAACTCTTATGTCAAGCTTAACGGTGTGGTACGCTGACATGATATGTTTGGTTGGGTGATGAATTGCTTGATACTGAATTATATGTTGAGTTAACTAAACAATTTAGTTAACTGTTGGTGATGGTTATGGGTTGAGTTAACTGAATGGACTAACTCCCGATGATCTGTTAGGACAGATTGCTATGGAAAAATCAATGGGGTTGTGTGGTGATATGTTTTTATGCTTTGCTATGGAAAAACCATAAAATACGATAAAGGTGTGAGATGTTTGTGGTTCTAATTTTGAAATTAAATTTAATAGGTGTGCTTATGAATGTTTTGAAGTAAGATTGCATGTTTTGGGACTATGTTAGTGTTAACTTTATCTATTAGCAATGTTGCACTCCGTATGTGAAAGTATAGCTGCTTTTGCATGTGGATCCAAGGGTTTACTAGGATGACCCTGACTTTGGGTTGTATGGGCGTTCCTACCAAACAATTTGACTATGTGTCGTAGAGTACAATTTAATAGGAAGTTAACAGTTAACCTAGTGGGCTCAGTAGTGGGTTCCTTACTGGGAATTTTATACTCACCCTTTTTATGTTTATTTTTCAGGTAAGTATGAGGAAACTGGCGACGGACAGGAAGGACCAGTGACTATGTGTTTGGGGACTTTATTGACAAATGTTTCCGCTGCAGTCTTTGTATTGTTGTTGTTATTAATGACAAATGCTTCCGCTACATTATTCTTAAGATTATGAGTTCTTATTTAAGTAGCGACCTTGGGTTAAGGTTAAAATTTCGAGGCGTTACACTAAAAACAATATGAATAGTAGCTGGTTTAACAACCAAACTAAAGGCTTCGAAATAAAAATTAATAACTCTGGCATCCATATTTCTTTGCAAAAATTTGTGAGTTACAAGCGTTGAAAGAAGTTCGTAAAATCCCTTAGCTGCACATTCTTGAAGGGTGTTGTATCGTGGAAGTGCCAACTCAGTGCTTGTGGGGGCAGATGTCCTTTATGGATAGCCTCAACGCGCCTCATAAAATCAACATGCATTCTTGGACTTTTACTTTTACATGAAATATGTTTACCGTTTGTTCCTTGGATTTAGAATTTCTGTTACTTTGGTTCACTCGTTGTTTATATATTTTTTCTAATACTAATAACTTGATCACGAACCACATTCTTCAGGCAACCAAATTGGCAGAGGAAATAGACATGAGTACTTATTTATTAGTTATATATTTCTAAAAGAATTAAAGCGAGAATGCAGATGCGAATATTAAAAGTTATTGAAGTCTTAGTGTTTAAAGGTATGTTTGGGGCATGGAGTGGAGTGGAGTGAGCTATAATAGTCCACTCCATGTTTGTGGCAAGGAAATAGACATGAGTACAAAATTGTTAGAGTTAGTTCTTTGTTTATTTCACAAATATATTGTACACAGAATTTGTACACTAAACACATATTTGATTCGTATGTTAGGATCAAACTATTAAGTGGGCAAAAACATTGAAATCATATCTGAACAACACATATCATATATTTAAAAGTAATATATAAAAGTTGAGCTCCATCAACTTTACACGTGAATGACAATTATTTAATTGTACATAAATAGTACACCATAGAGTGAGATAATAGTAAGGATATTAATGTGATTATTCCACAAAGATCACTTCAAAATAAAAACTTATAATCGACAATGTCATAACACATGAGTTATTGTGAAGCTCATCCGAACAAGAAGCTCATTATGTAAGGTGAGATTCTATGTCCTTGGTAATGCCATTCATGATCTCGATGTATTTGTATGGATAAGGAGAGTTGTCATTGATTTTCTCATATTCAATGGATTGAATAGCCAAACAATGGTTAGGATCATCACCCGTTTGCACAAATTGATAAATTGGTTTGAAAATTCTGTAGTAGTTGAATGCACTTCCTTCCAAGCCAACCAGAGTTATTTTTCGATTCATATCGTCAAATTCGACTCGCTCTTTTAAAATTTCTGGTTTTCCATCTTAATACAAAACAAAAAACAAAAACAAGAACAAAATGACGTGATATTATGTGAAAGTACAAATACAAAAATTAAATAAGATCAAACGATGGATTGTTGTTGATTCTTTATACACGTACGTACCGGCAAAGTAGTTCCAAATTTTGATAGAGCCATGACCATGAGTATCCCAATCACCATCATGAACATCAACTTGTTGAATGAATTTTGGTGTAATGTTTGGCATATGCTTAACTTGATCTTTGAAGATTTTGTAGCATTTTTCTGCAGATGCATTTATTTGTAATTCACTCACAAGTTTCCCACAAAGAGACATGTTTTCTATAGAATGCTTTGCAATAGTGTCCATTGGCTTACCATTTTTATAGGAGTCTCCAATGTACAATTTATACATTATTAGAACTAATTATTGTATGGTGTAATGCAAATTAAATAGACATTATATGCGCCACTAATGTCAAAAGATCTAAATAATTATTTAGAATTTCATAATGAAAAATATTACTTTCGTCCAACGATATTAAATTTTTATCGATTCGCTAATACCTCTATATTGATACGAGGGTTGAATCAATATTTTTACATAAAAAATAACGGATGTTCTAAGTCATATTGGTTTAAAACTATTTTTAAATATAACAAAATGAACAAATAAATATAACAAAATATTATTATCGGTCAATGGTAGACATTTATAGACATTGATCAACTACTATTGCAATTATTATCTTTTAATATATGTTTATCAGTGTTCATTTATAGCCAGTAACATTTTGTTATATTTATATAAAAAAAATTATTAGTTTTGCTATTTAAAATCGTTTAGAGTAATGAATAGTAGGGCTTCAATCAAACATATATGTAAACGCCAGATGTAATAAACCTAATAAATGAAATAATTGTGTTATCCTTCCCGAAAAAAGAAATAATTTGAGTTAAACTTCATTTTGTGTGTTCACTAATTGTGATAATTTATATTATCTTATTGAATCGGATTGACCAATTAATGCAGATTTGAAAATTCTCTCAAAAAAGAAAAAAGAAAAAAGAAAAAAAAAGCAAAGGCAGAGAAGATAATAGTAATAAATTGAGAGTAGACATATAATAAGTTCAAGTCTCATAAATGGAGCATGCATGATGTCATTGCCATGGTTAATTAGAGTAATAATACACTTTTTTAAAAAACAGTAAAAACTAATATATTTGAAACTATTTAAGAAAAATAGAGTGTAATTACCAATTCAATATTATCCATCAACTACAAAAATTAGTGGAGTTCGGTTAGTTATTAATTTGAGTAATAACAAATAATAATAACAATTATTTTTTAGGGTTTCAAAATCCATTTTTTCATCCAATTAATCAAATCTTTTCTCTCATAATTGAATGGACCAACTAGGTTTATAGCAATTTTGAAGGTTTCATTTAGAAAAATGGCAAACTGACTTTTATATTACAAAAATAGCAAAACGAATTAAAAATAAAATAAAAAGAAATTATCAAATGTCCATCATACTCCTACATGTAGCTTCTACAACCAAGTTTTCATCTTTCAATGAATATAATTACACTTTAATAAAACTTCTGACATAACAATCCAATCACACAAAAAACCTTTCATCTTCAAACCATTTTGAAACACCATCTCTCATACCCTCCATCTTCAACATGCGAATCGTCTATCTTAAGCATGCAAATCTTCCTTCTGCAAATCTCGATTTTCAAAACGCTCGATCTTCCTCCTCATCTTTAACACGCAAAACCCTCCTTCTGCAAATCCTCCATCTTCAAGGTGCCAATTTGGTTTTTTGAGCTCTAAATACAAGTTATTCATTCCATCTTCAAAACTTTTGAGGAAAAGGTCCATACATTTGCATTCTCAAACCCTAAACGGCCATTGTCAAACTACAATTTCATCTCCATACCTTTGCGTACTTCATCCTTAACCTTGCATGCTCAAAACAAAACCACCAAAATTCCGTCTTCAAGAAAGAAAATCTCCAGCATTCCATCTTCAACCGTAGCATTTTTCCTGAAGAACATTTAGACGCCAACTCTCTGTTCAACATCTTTTTCTGAAGAATTGCAGAGGTACAATATTCAACAATTTCTTTCTAAAAAAAATAAAGTGTTTTATTATCTTCATTGTTTTCATCATAGAGGAGATAGTTAATATATATTACAAAATAGTAATTAATTGTTCTAAAAAAATATAAAGAGATTTGGGGCGTTTGTTTAAAAAAAAAAACACACAAGATTTTAGCCTATTTTGTATGGATAACAAACAGAACCCCTAAAACCATTTTAAAACACTATATTTTTTGTATAATTAAATGTGACGAAAGAAAAGAAGACCATGAAGAATACAAGGAGCAGTGATCGATTGAGAGCTTTAGGAGTAACTGGAAAAAAGATTCCAAATTTTGAAACAATCGAAATTTTAAGTAGTGAAGACGAGGTATTATCTTTTAAAATAGATTGTGATTCTGTATTTCAGCATGTTAATTGATTGATTATTTGTATTCATACAGGAAAGAGAGAACACAATGGAACCTGTAAAAGAAATAAAAAAAGGCAAAGAACTGAACAAGTTGGTGGTGCAAGTGGAACAACTAGAAAAAGAAGATGAATAAGAAGGTAACCACTTTACAGAATATAAAGCAAACATCAGAAGGAACAAGAAAAGAGAAGAAAGTTGTTCACGAACAACAAAACAAAGTTGTCGAAGAAAATGAGATGGTAATCAAAATAATTATGATGTAATTATACATCAATGGAATGGAAGTCATGGTAATGGTCATTTTCATTCCATCTACCATCGAACAAAATTCTTAAAGGTTTATGATCCATGCAACAATTTTTGATTGATCATTTATGTTATGATTTTATTTAATTTATATTGTTGCATACATATAAAGATGTTTATTTATTTAATTTATTTAATAAAACGATTTGAACTTTGCATGACCTTGCCTGTATAAACTAGAATACAATGATTATGTGACTGAGAATTTAGAAGTGGTGGTGATTGTTAGTAGAGGTACTAGAAGGAGTGGTCAAGTTGGAAAAGGAGCAGGTCCTAATCAATCTGCTGAACATATTGCAAACCTCGACGCACCTGTCACCCAAGCTGATCTTACTCTTTTGTCAAGTCATGTAGAACAAAGGTTTAAAACTATAGTAATATACGCTTTGACACAACATTATTCATCCCAAGTAGTTTATGTTCAAGGTCAAGGTGCACAACAGGACCTGTCAGACTAGTTGTCTGCAATAACAAAACATTTGAGGGACGTCAGAAAGTACCATCCTCAAGCCTTCGATGAGTTACTAGAGGATCCTACTAAGAATAAGTTATGGTTGTCATCAGTCGAGTCAATTTTTTGTTGCATGAAATGCTCTGACAACCAGAAGGTGCAGTGTGCAATGTTCCTGCTCAGGGAGAGAGGTGCCATTTGGTGGCAATCTACTAAGAGAAGGTTGGATGGCAATGCCAACTCAATTACATGGGAAATTTCAAGGAAAGCTTTGATACTAAATTATTCGCCTAGTCTTAGAGATGCCAAGTGACATTAGTTTTTAGACCTGAAACAAGTTAGATGATTGTGGAGGAATATGATTAGGAGTTCAGTGTGCTATCTCCTCTTGCTTGAGAGTTAGTTGAGACAAAGCTTGCTAGAGCTAAGAGGTTTGTTAGAGGATTGAGGAAAGATCTTCGAGGATTTGTTCGAGCCTTCAAGCCAACCACCTAGGCTTAAATATTGCATCTGGTAGTGGACATGAATGACCAAAAGGCTAATGATTGAGTGAAACTACCAGAGAAACGACTGTCCTAAAATCAAAAGAGGAAGGCTAAGGGAATCAGAGATCGGGTGGTATGCTGAGGCACTAAAAACTAAAGTTTACTAAGGCTGGTGGAACTTTCAGAAAGAGGTCTTTATGCTGCAATTGTGGAAGTATCATTTGAGTCGTTGTCTAATTGCCACTAGATTTTGCTTCAAATGCAAGAAAGAGGGGCACATGGCTGACAGTTGCCCTAATGGATCTACTGAGACTGCATGGAATCAGGTAGCTAGTACTACCCATGGTGATGGAAACAAACAGCAGGACTCAGTTTTTACCACTAATTGACGAGAAACCGAGAAAGCAGGCACAATAGTGATAGGTACACTCCCAATCTTGGGACAATATGTATTTGTTGTGTTTTATGTCCTAAAACTTGTAGATAGTAAATGTAATTCGTTTACCGTTATTAATAAAGAGTTTTTATTTCAATTTCATAAATAGTTATTGATTATTTGTGTCTAAGTAACCTAAATCCAAACATCCTAAGTTGTTTATGAGTCTTGAACTATATGTGGAGACATACATGGATCAATGTTCAAGATACATCTTAAAGGGTCTATAGTATAGGGATAAGGTTGGGTACCTTATCCTGGTAACACTATGGATACGATCCACTTTGTATTTGATACAAATGCAGTGATCCAACATGTTCGTGTAGATGACACACGTGTGACGGTATCCTATGCAATGAGTTTGCATAAGATTGGACAACAAAATCATAACCACTAGATGTAACCTCGTTGACTAGTTAGGTTTCTATTTCAAATAGGATGACCTAGGCAACTTAGTCTTAATCCTGAGTGTATTATGAACTTCTGTTCACGAGCAATTGTCTTTTAATTTGTATGAGTGAAGTGGCCAGTTGACCGACACAATAAGCCTATCATTTTGGGAACAAGATTGAGTGGAGAGTTGGGAACATAATCACACAAGATGGAATTCACTCCTTTCCGACTTTAGGGTAAGTAGATGAGTGTTTCCTTAATTTGTGTCTCTAGGACTAGAATAAAAGGCGCTACCCTCTCTATGGCACGAAAGAGATTTCTGTTGATTGGTTGGACCATAAGCAGGTTGTTCATTAGAGGAGCACTGGTATTTAAGGACTAAGAAGTAATTCAGGAATAAAAACAGTAATTTGACCTATCTGGGGTTACGAACACTTGTGAAGGACTAACTTGCTGTCATTGGTCTACATTTGTGGAAACATAAATATATCTACAGTGAGAAGAGTTCAGTTGTGAGTCTTTAGTGGAGTGTACACACAGCTGATGAATATTGATTAATGTGGTTAATGAGTTTGGCCAATTAATCTCACATCGTTGTAGCTTTTGATATGTAGGTCGATGAGGTCCCTTTTCTAGCTCATAAAGGGTAATGAGGTTAATAGATCTTGTATATAATTTGAAATGTTCATATTAACTTAGGGAATTAATATAATGCATGGTGATGCATTATAATATCAAGTTTATATTTTAATTAACTACATAATATAAATTTTATTTTAGATGTGATTCAAAATTAATGAACGAGAGAATAAAATATTTGAATGAGTTTAAATATTGATTTAATGTGAATTAAATTCATATTAAAAATATAGATTAAACTTAATGCGTATATGATACACATTAAAACTATAGGTTATGAGAGGATTTAATATTTTAATGTGATTCAAATATGGATTAAATTAAATATAAGATATTTAATTTAGAAATTAATTAATAGTATGGTTTAATTAGATTTAATTAAATTTGATTTACTTAAAACTATAGGTTCTGCGAGAGATATTCATTTAAATATGATTTAGATTAAATATTGATTAGATATGATTTAACTAATTTTCAATTAATTAAATAGTTTGTTAATTAATTAATTTAATTTAATTTTAAATTTAATTAAAATTAACTTAAATAACTCCCCTTACGGGAGTTATTTTTGGAAACGTGAAATGCTCCCACATTTTTCCAAAATTTTCTCTAACTTTTCCTTCTTCATCCTAAAGTAGGGGAAGAACATGTAACATCCCAAATTTTTTAAGGTAATTTGTAATTTTTTTTTTATTATTAATTATCTTTTTAAATGTTGGTAAAATTGTATTTTTTGGGATGTTTATTTTGGGTTTATTTTTGGAAAGAATTAAAATGGTATAATTAATATTAATATTAATTATATTATTATTAGTATTTTTTATTTAAATGCACATTGGGAACCGTGCAACATCATCTTCCCCATCTTCTTTCGTGGAAAACCCTAGTTGCAAAAAGCAAAGGCTGCAAAACACTAGCCGCCGTCAAGCTCGCGCCGCCGTCGCCCAACCCGATCCCTCGCAGTCGCCAAGTCGCCCGCTCGTCGCACGCCATCGGCAAGCCGTCCACGACCCCGCTCGCCCAGCCGCGCGCCTCGTCGTCGACCCGCTCGTAGCCGCCCTGCCGATGTTACCTTCCAGTCGCCGCTCGCAGCCGACCTTCTCCATCGCCAAGCCGCGCGCCGGGGAGCTTCGCTGAGGTCGCCGCACCCGCCTAGTTGCCCAGCCAAGCGGATCCGCTTCAGTCCGTGCTGCAGCCGTAGTCGTTCCCAAAGGCGCGCCTTCGTCTCCTTTCTGTTCGTCACTATCCAGCCGCTTCCGTCTGCTTCGCCTCGCCCAGCCGCGCCTCACTCCGAGCCAAATCGCAAGCCGCAAGACCCACACAATTCCATCCTCAGCCGCGAGCCACCCCTCGACGCCCAGATCTGCAGCCACGTCTCTTTGCGTCGCCGTCCAAATCTGAAAAACTACACCACCCAGATCTGTAACCCTGAGCCTGATCTGCTCAGCCGAGCGGAGTCGAGCCTCTGGGTTCTTTTGTCGCTTCCTGTCTCTGCTGCCACTGCTCGTTGTTGGTTTGTTGGTGAGTTTGGGTTTTGTTACGGAAGGGTTAGAATTTATATTTCCTTTGGATAAGGTTTATTAATTGATTGTTCCTATTGTTTAGGGTCGATTGGAGGCTAGTTCGAGTAAGGAAAACTCTGAAACTTGAGGTTAGGAATACTTCTGCTGAATCCATGCCTTTGGCGAATAAGGGCTGGAAGATGGTTATTTTGTCCATACTGTGATGTTAACTTCGGGTCCTTGTATATTTGTTGTTTGGATTATGCATGACCTGTTGTGAGTTGAATGGTGTTATCTGATGTATGAGGATTAAAATGTTGTGATCACTTTGTTTATTGAATTGATTGTTGGATATGGTGTCTGTTAACTTTACCTAATGACTTGTACTTGGTGGTGTGGCAAGCCTGTGTGGCGTATTGTCGCGAGAGTCGGTTAACAAGCCTGTGTGGCGTATTGTTCCGACAGGGTCAGTTAGCAAGCATGTGTGGCGTATTGCTCTGATAGGGCCAGTTAACAAGCCCGTGTGGCTATTTTTCTGGTAGGGTCGATTAGCAAGCCTGTGTGGCGTATTACTCCGACATGATCGTTCCTACAAAACCAATTGACTGTGTGTCGTAAGTACGGGTTATTGAAGAGAGTTAACGGTCACATAATGGAATTAGTAGTGGGTTCCTTACTGGGTATATTTTATACTCACTCATTTCTATGTTTTATTTCAGGCAAAGGTAAGAATGGACCGGCGAGGGGCAAGTAGAACCAGTGACCATATCAAGGGGAACAAGTAGACCTATTTGCTTCTGCACGGTTATTTGGCATTTGTTTTCTTTCTTATTAAACTTTTGTTGGTTTTAATTGTAATGACTTTGGTTAGAAAACTATTTTAGGGATCCCGTCTAGGTTCTTTTCTCATCTTTTTCATTATTAGTTTGATTTAAACGTTTGGAAACCCTCTGTTACTTTACTTGGATTTAATTAAAATATTTGTTTTGTTTTGTCTTCGTCTTTTAAAATGGTTTTAATGATTTTTACTTAAGTAACGACCTTGGGTTAAGGTTAAAAACTCGGGGCGTTACAGTTTGTATCAGAGCCTAAGTTTTTAGGTTCTGTAGACTACTTACGATGTAAGTTATGGTTTTGGTCCCTATGGTCACTATGGTTCACTTCTCCTCGCCAGGTACGTTTTCTTGAGTAAGCTTTTGGTTATGCTTATTTATTACTTGTAAAACTAAAAATTTATGGTTTATGGTTGGATCTCGTAATTATGACGTGGTGATGGTTTTAGGAAAAATGCCACCACGTCGAGGTACCAGGAGAGGTGGACAAGGTGGACGAGGAGCAGGTATTATACAAGCCGACTTGATTGCTTTAACATCTCAGTTGGAGCAAACTATTGCAACGATCGTGGCGGCAGTTTTGGCACAGTTGCATCCGGCTGCATTTGTCCCCACTGCTCCTGCCCCAGATCAGACTGCACCTGTAGTACCGGAGGGCCTGTCGAACCGTCTGTCGGCCGAGGCAAAGCACCTGAGAGATTTTCGGAGGTATGATCCTGCGACGTTTGATGGGTCACTGAAAGACCCCTCGGCAGC
>JBBPDJ010000021.1:3071132-3089646 GCA_037974625.1 Cucumis cinereus
AGAAAAAAAGAGGGAAAAACCTAGATGGCAGAATCTTGTAATAGGAGAACCCGTGAATAAGGAGCGGCCCACACCCAGCTATATATATATATATATATATATATATATATATATATATATATATAAATATAAAGAATTTTATTTTAATAATAATAATAAAAAATTTAGGAGTGAAAAATAGGGTTTTAGGAAGTTGATGAGTCAAAATATGTTGGTCATGTGCATTCCAATTTCTCTTTCTTTTTCTCTCCAAAAAGGTAACTGTTACAAGAGAGTGGCAGAGAATCTAGGGTTGGTTTTTTGTAATTTATTTCTATTTTTTCTTCATATCATCTCTTAATTTTACTTTTACCATTTAATTTACTAACAATAAATATATGATCATAAATTAAACTTCAAAGGGTTTGTTTGTTTATTACTATGTATTTCTATTGGTTAAACTATTAGTAATCTCTTTTAAAATTTCAATTACTCGTCAAACTACTTTTGTTAACACGTTCGACTAAGTCGTGAACCTCTCTTTATTGACTGTGTTCATCACTTTCTTATATGGTAAAGTACGTACCTTGCTCTTTATCTTTTGTGATCAACAAAAATTTTAACGTATTGTATAAAGGGTTATACTATATTATATAAAAATAAATAAAATGTGACGAAGCTATTTTAGATTATTTTAAGTTAGAGCAAGAGCTTTGTCTATTTTCACCTCTAAGATATAGAATACATGCAATTTTAATTATTGTCAGAATATGCTAATGTTGGTAACTTTGTGCATATAGAATGTACTTCTTAATTCTTCCAAATTGCAAAATATAATATTAACAAATGAATTTTCAAACTCACAATAATCTTAATTTTTACACCAAATCTACCATATCTCAATATTAAATTCTTAACGAATAGGTTATAGTTAGGTTCAAAATATCAACGTGTCTTACAAACAACAAATAAATATACAATAATTTCTTTTTTCTTAATAATAGCTAGGAAAAACGAAATCGATCTATGTGTCAATCCTCTAATAAACAACCTTTGACAATGGGACAAAAGTCATTTCCCATCCCAACAAAGGATAATGTTTTGTACTATAACCAAACACATATAGATAACAAAAGTGTTTTTTTTTTAATGGAGAATATTTTTTTTATGAAAGGGTCTTTCTTTTTTTTTTCTTTTTTTTTTCTTTTTTTTCCCCTAAGGTAAGTTACGTGCGTAGATTGGGATCTTTTTTTTCATATATATACATTAAAAGGTGAATAAATGAAGCATAAATTATCTCATCTTATAAAAAGAAAAGACAAAAAAAATAAAGAAGATTGGGGAATATCCCCTAAAAAAGTCCTAAAAATGAAATATCAAAGAAATTAACTCACACATAGGATTCTTGAGGATATTTTAGGGCAACCATATGATATAGGAAAATAATATAATGGGTCCCTTTTAGCAAACTCAAAACACAATCCTTTAAAATCTTTATTTCTTCACATAATCTCTTCTAAATTTGCATGTTCTTTGCCATGTTTTAGGCCATGCATGCAATTAGGAGAGAGAGAGATAAAAAAAACCCTTTGAATTTGACTTAACGTGAAAAGACAATCCTACCCTTTGATAAAGGTGGAAATTGAGCCCAACTTTTGGCATGTATGATAAATGGGGGAGGGGGTAAAATGGAGAATTTGGGTGGTTAAATAGTCCCATTTGCCTTTAGATTTAGGTTTGGAATAAAGAAAGTTGAGAAAAGGAAAGAAGAAGAGGAGGCCTGCAATCCTCCCTCCTTGGTGGGGTTAGCTCCATTGCTTTCACTACTACATTCCCTTTTAAATTTTTATTCATAATATGTATATATATATATATATATATAATTAAAATATCATTTTGATCCCGTACATTAAAGTTAATTCAATTTGGTCGTTTTAATTTAAATTGTCCAATTTTAGTCAATGTATTTCTAATAAATCTTAAATTTAGTGTCCATTGATAGTCTATTATTGTAGAATTTTTAAATTAACTTTATATTATCTATTAGCATTTATAACTTTTGAAAAAAATATTTGTATTTTGTATTTTCTTGTGTAAAACCAAATTTTGTGGACAATAACTTTGAAGATAACTAAATTTAAGATTTATTGAAAGTACAATTATTAAAATACAATCAAAAGTAGAAGGATTAAAATTGTAGTTTAATCATATGCGTATATACTTCGTTGAATATTTAATTAAAGAGATTGAGGAAAAAAAATTAAAAACCCAAAATTACCCCTCAAAGAAAGAGAGAATAATTGTGAATATAGGAGAAAGTAGGATATGCTTATTTCACCTCAAAATCATTGCAATGGGGAGTTGGACTTTTGGGAGATGAAACCTAATGAAAATAAAATGATTTGATATGAAAAGTAAAAAGCTTAAAAGGGATTAGGGTTATAGAGTAAAAGAAAATGATAAAATTGTAAAGAACATATAATTATTGATATCATTAAAGAAATAGTGGCAAAGGGGAAAGAGAAAAGGTATAATAATCTTGAAGAGTGAAGTGAAGTGGGAGAGTCAATCAATGGATCAATCATGTTAGGTTTGTGGGGTTTTTTATTGCAAAAGAAAGGGTTAAGAGAGAGTGTGAGTGTTATTATAGGTCTCTCTCTCCCTTTGTCTTTCACACTTTTCATAAAATGAAATGAAATCAAACAAGATTAAATTAATAGTGCTATTCCTAAACATGAGAATCTCTTTTGTGATACTTTTAATAGTATTTGAATTTTTCTCGTTGTTCGTTGAAATTTTTTCAAGTATTACAGTATTATGAGAGATTAAATCACTTGTTCAAAAAAAACTTTCGTAATACTGTAGTACTACGAGAATTTCTCTCCTACTAGTAAAAAAAGTCTCTAGATTCTACTTAATTATTGTACTAAATCTCCTCTATTTTATAATATTCTTTAAACCGTAAAGACTTCTCTAGTCTCTCTTTAGATGTCTTCCTACATTTGATTAACTTTGAGATAGAATGAGTGTGTTAACTATATATCAACTTAGTTAAGATATTCCATTCGGGTTCAGTTATTAACTTCTACCTTCTCTAGTATATGGTTAAAAAAAGAGGAAATTTAGTCGCTTGACCTTCTTCTCCTTCTCTCTTCTTTTAATATTATGGTTCTATTCAAATCAATATATACCCTTTTGGGTTTGGGTATTTTATTACAAGAACAAGACAAAAAGTGGCCAAAGTCATAAGGTTAAAAATTTAAGAAAGAATGAATTATCAAAAGGAAATTGTTTTTAGTAGCAGAATTAATTATAAAAAAAAACAAAAAATAAGTAATCAAAACCAAAAAAAAAAAAAAAAGTTTTGAGAAACTTGGGTTAGGTCTTTTTGGGTTGAAGCTTTTGCTATGCCATTCTTCACTTTCTCTATTCTCTCTCTCTCTCTCTCTCTCTCCCCTTTGAAGAATTTGTTTTTTTTTTCTTTTTAACTTTTTTAGTATTTTTATAGCCTTTTTCCCATTTGGGTCTCCTTTTTAATTCTCTCATTCTCTTCTCTTTCACTTCAATTTTCATCATCATCACTCTCTTTCTTCTTCCCATTATTTTTCTCTCCATTGAAGAAACCATATTATATAAGCTATTGATATTTCTCTTGAAAGAGCTCTCTTATTCTTTGAGGGCTTTTGAAGAACAACAATAGAGAGAGAGAGAGAGAGAGAGAGAGAGAGAGATAGTGACTAATTTTTCTGCTTTTTTTTTTTTTTTTTATGTTATTCTCTTTGTTTTTCCTTTGAAACCAAAATTCTCATATGAGATGATGATGGTGATGATGAAGGGTTTAAATCCTTGTTGTGGCTAATTCAATTGGATATTCCAAAGCCAAAGAGATTATCATTTAGGATTCTTTCCTTTTTTTTGTAACTTTGGCTTTTCTTGTATTAATATCTCTCTCTATTTCTCTATTTGTGAGAAAAGGGTTTGGATTTTAATACCTACAATACATAAGACTCTCTCAAACCCTAAACAAACAAAAAACAAGAGATCAGATTGATTTATCAGTTTTTGGTATTTTTTATTGTTTTTATCTTTGTTGGAGTTTTCTTCAAAGGGCATTTCATTTCACCACTCAAACAAAAAAAAAAAAAAAAAGGATTTTTGTTAATATGTTTGCTGCAACAATGTCCAATTCAACTTCTTTGTCTGAAGAAGCTGCTAGTGTCTCTTCTACCACAAGAATCCACCCTGATTTCACTTCCTTAAACCCTCTCCTCCCATCTTTTTCTGATATTCATCACCCTCCACAAAAACCCAAGAAGAAACGAAGCCTCCCCGGTAACCCAGGTACGCCAAATTTCTCAATAATTAACGTTCCTGTGTCATGTTTTTTGTTTCTTGTTTCTGATTTTATAATAACAAAACAAGAAAAGCTCAAATTAAAAAAAACAAGAAATAGTTACCAAAATCAGATGATTATGTTCTAGGTGTTTATGCGTTTTTTTCTCCGAGATTAACGATTTTGAGAATTGTTTGCAGACCCGGATGCAGAAGTGATAGCGCTTTCGCCGAAAACACTACTAGCAACAAATAGATTTGTGTGTGAGATTTGCAACAAGGGTTTTCAAAGGGATCAAAATTTGCAATTACATAGGAGAGGACACAATTTGCCATGGAAATTGAAGCAAAGAAACAACAAAGAAGTGAAGAAAAAAGCCTATGTTTGTCCAGAACCAAGTTGTGTTCATCATCATCCTTCAAGAGCCTTAGGAGATCTCACAGGAATTAAAAAACATTACTGCAGAAAACATGGTGAAAAGAAATGGAAATGTGATAAATGTTCCAAAGTTTACGCTGTTCAATCTGATTGGAAAGCTCACTCCAAAACTTGTGGCACTAGAGAATATAGATGTGACTGTGGAACCCTTTTCTCCAGGTATATAATTCCAACCTCCTATCGTGCAAGAAATAATACATTTCAATTATCATTGAGTTATGTTTGATACTCTTTACTCAAAAGGATTGGTCTTCTGTTTTGAATGGAAACTCTTTAATGTCTTTAGTTTTAGCAAAATTTTCAAAAATTAATTTCATTATATCTTTTACTAAAATGGGTAACCCTACATTTCTTTGAATTCTCATCCATCTTTTTTGGGGTAAAATGAAGTTTTTAAATATATATTTAGTGTGTATGGTGTAGATTCATGAAAAATTTATGAAAACTTGGATTTTAAAATGTTTTTTTTGCGGGATTTCAATGTTGAATTAAGGGTTTGGAGATCGATGTGTACAAACTTTCACAAGTAAAATTGGTGATTTTGGGCAGAAATTTGACTGAATTGATTGTGAAGAATTGGGATGAATGATGTTTAAGGATATTATGGATCCGTGACTACTTTGTATTATTAATTATTTTGAGAGAGAGAGAGAGAGATTGTGTTCATAATAATTATTTTACTTCCACACAGCTCTGAAATTCTGAACCCTTTCATCATTATGAAAACTGCAAGAAAATCTGATATTTCATCAGTTCCTGATTCCTTTTTTTTTTTTTTTTTTTATATATATAAATTTATTTATAACTTTTTTGTGTATTTGTCTCCTATTGATCTTATCTCTCTATTTCCTTTTTCTATTTTGATTCATAGAAGTAGAAAAGAGAAATAAATAAATAAAAAGAAAGATTTAGACAATAATTTTAGAGAGACTTGTTTTTGTGTATGAGTGAAAATGAATACATTTTACTCAGTATTCTTTGTTTGCATGCATGTACTACAGTACTGCACTCAAGGAAAATCAATCAATAAATAAAATAAAAGTCTTCTAAAGCTTACTGATTTGTGGGTTCTTTTTTTTTTTTTTGGGCTGTCTCTTTTTATTTTGACCAAAAGAGAGTTTTTTTTTTTTTTTTTTTTTCATTTAGGAACCATATGTGTTTTGCTTTTTGGGTCAATGTGAGATTTGTATGAACATGGTATGAATCTTCTTGAGCTCTTCACCAAAGTCCCACCATATATATTTATGAAAAAAGAAAAAACACAATCTAATTTTTGTTCAAATTATATCCATTTTCTTTTCATGCAACAACACTATTACTTTTCAACAAACACTTTTTTTTTTTCTTATCATATTCTTTCCTTTTGAATTTCAATTGTGTTTGGTGAAAGCTCTCTAATCATTTTGCATGGGTAATAATATATTATATATGTGTAGGAAGGATAGCTTCATAACCCATAGAGCTTTTTGTGATGCATTGGCTGAAGAAAGTGCAAGGCTTTCAGCTAACCAATTGGCCATGGCAGCTGCCGTGGCTGCCGCCACCGCCTCAGGTGTCACTGACATCAACATAAACTCGTCCTCGGCTACCGCCGCTGTGCAATCTCTTTTTCCTTATGGTAATCATCATCATCAATTCTCAAATTCATTATTGTCGTCGTTGCCAATGGCGTCGCAAACCCACATGTCTTTAAATCCAAACCCTTGGGAGCATCCTCAAAACCCTAATAACCCTAATCACAACCTCCAAATCATTAAGCCAGAGGATTCAAATTCTCATTCTTCACATAATTCTCATAATTTTCACCAAATTCCAAATTTGCCCCTCTCCAATTCCTCCTCATCCCACAACAACAACAACAACAACCCTTTTGGTCTAATTGAAGAGCATCAACACCACCACCAACAGAAGGCACCCTCATCCTCAACCTCTTCCATGATAACTTCACCATTTAGGAACCTCCACGTGTCAGTTCACCAAGGATCAAATGCTGCCACGTCAGCTCACCTATCAGCCACTGCCCTACTCCAAAAGGCAGCAACAGTTGGCGTTGGCGCTTCAAAATCCGGTCACCATCAGCCTGAGTCAGTGGGCCATATAACTCACTTCAACATGCCCAACATACCCGAGTTCGGCCCACCCAATCACTCACTGAGTCAACTCGGTCCCGACTACGCCACGTGGCAGAAGACTGACCGGTTGACCAGGGACTTTCTCGGTCTGACTGGAGATGGGAACGGCGCTGGTGGCGGTGGTTCAGCTGGTGATGGAGTGGTGCAGGTTAGCATGAGCGTGAAGGATATGTTAACGTACGCAGGTGGATTGGAGATGTTTAAGCCTCACCACAACAACAATAATAGTAATAGTAATAATAATAATAATTTTGGATATGCTGAGCCAGCTGCCAATGAAGCTTGGGGAGACTGTTGAACGAAACGCTGTCGTTTCACTGGAGAAAAATATATATATTAAACAATTGTCATTTTCCAATGTTTTTTTTTTCTTTCAAATTCTCTCTCTCTCTCTCTCTCTCTCTTTTGAAGTTATTAAATTTTTAATGAATTTTTTTGTGTGTTTACTTTGATCGTGTTAAGTTTTTGCGTTTATTTCCCACTTTTTGTATTTATATATATATATATATTTTAATCTCTAAAAAAACTTTGCATGAAAGTATTGAGTCTCTAAATTTTTTGTAGTACATTTAATAATAGTGGCCTTTTATAGTATGGCAAGGTCTAATGTCTATACAATATAATCAAATCTACATATTTATAAGCACTAAAATGAATAATAAAGTTTCTCAAAAAAAAAAAAAAGGGATCAATTTCACATTAGTTTATCAAATATGTTCCGTTTAGAGAACAACTCATGTGAAAATAACAATCGTATCAATTAAACTCTTTCCTTAGAACTTCCACAAATGAATCAATTTAGACTCGGTGATAAATTTTCTTTGAAAGTCGTCTATGCACTTACTCTAATAATCACTTATGTACAACCGATATTTGAAGAAGTGTACCCATATTTGAGAGTTAATTTATAGATGATTATCAAAGATAAATCATAAATGAAGGGTCTAAATCGATAGACTTCTACCCGTTTCTATCATTGTCATTGATAGACTAACTCTCTCTCCTCTCTATATATAAATTAAATATTTAAATAATCACTATTACATTTGTAGGTATTATATTCAAAATCAGAGTACTTTTGTAATTTTTCTTTTTTACAATATGTAGAGAGAATCAAACTGAGTGATGTAGAGATGGATAATATAAGTTTTTATTAAAATGAAATTAGAGAAATGATTGAAAATGTTTTATTTTGCATTATGTTGAAAGGATTGAGTATGATTTAGAATTGACAAAGAATGGTAGGTAGGGAGAGGTTATGATGTTAATTCAACTTAGACACCATTATTAAGGAATATTATATATAATATTTTTATTTTTATTATAAAAAGAATTAAGGTAATTTAATTTTTATTTGAAGGAAAGGAAAACAAAATTATTAAAATTACAACCCAAGCTTTGTCTCTTTTTTCTTCCCGTGATAATGGAATGATGGACCTACATGAATCACGGAAAAGAATAGTAGCATGCACTGATATTACCACTATGCCCTTCTTAATATCCTTTATTTACCGTCATGGTCCTTCAAAAGCTCCTTCCCTCTTTTTCGGTTCATACGACGTTGTGTATATATATATATATATATATATATATATATATATATTTTTCGGTCCAAAGTCAGACTGTCTTTATATCTTGACTGAAACATAATATCGAGCATTAGCAGCTATTACAAGCGAGATAATGTGAGTTCATTAGTTGTTTAAAGATTTTCACATTTCTGCATTATTGTCGACAATTATTTACTGGGATAATCAAGCAACTATAACCATCGCTCTCAATCTAACTTTTCATAAAAGAACAAAGCATATAGAGATTGACTATCATTTTGTAAGAGACGAAATTAATTATGGAATGCGAACACACTTGCATTTGGTTGATGTTTTTGCCAATTCTTACAACTTATTGCTGCTTTAAAAAGTGTAAGGTCCTCTTGGTGCAGGTATCGTAGAATGTGGTGAAGCTGGTACTAGAAGCAACAATAGGCTTTTGAATGATTGGATGTCTAAGTGAAAAAACGCCTGGAATTTAGTCGTATGAACTAGTGGATGCCTAAACTGAACGCTTAGCTATAAAACAAAAATTAGTTAGATAAAATGGTTGAGTATCAAATCACGCTCTCTTTAAGACGTTTCACGACTTTATTTGGAGTGCAAACAGTTCTAAATTGTCACGTTGTTATAAAATAAAACAGTAAAAAACTTAATTGGAGTTGCACCGAAATGATCAAAAAACACAATAAAATAGTTAACAAAAACTCGATCGAAAAAAATTAAAATAAATAGTTAAAAAAAATAATATTATTTCTCAACTCACCTCGTTCGAACGACAACACACACGTAGAGATATTAACAAACCTACATTTGTCTATCTTATCACCTCCTCTAAAACATGGGTATCTCATTGAAGCCATGTTTAACTTTTAGCTTTTAAAAATTAAGTCTAAACAATCTTCCCTCTAAAATTATTTTTTTTAATCTACTTCCTAGTAACGTTTTTTTTAATAAAAAACCAAAATTTAAAAACTAAAAAAAGTAAACCTGATTGATAACAATTTCATTTTTTGTTCTAGTTCTTAAAAATCAAATATTTCTTTCACTTCCTATCTAATTTGCATTAATCTTAAACAGAAAAGTTGCATTCTTAACCAAATTACAAATTTCAAATACAAGTTTTTAGCAACTACTTGTTTAAAACATGAGTAAAAAGTAGATATCAAAGCAAAGAATTAGAAGTGAAAGAAGAGTTTACAGATTTAATTTTCAAAAATCAAAACCAAAAATACTAAAATGAAGCCATAGTTTTCAAAATTTATTTTTGTTTATTAAATTTATCTAGAAGTACAACTTTAGTGCTTAATTAAGATACTAAGATTCTAATCATGGTAAGAAATAATAAGGAAATTATAATATTTTCAAAAGTCAAAAAACAAAAGATGAAGTTCTCTAGTAACCGTATTATTTTTAATTTTTATTTTTGAAAACTAAGCCAATTCGCTCCCAATTTCTTATCAAGTTTTGCATCTTTCTCAAGTAAAAGAGATTGAATTCTTAACAAAATTCCGAAAAAATAACAATAAAACTATTTATTCAACTTTTAAAATTTGACTTGATTTTTCAAAAAATGGTAAAAAGTAGATAACAAAACAAAAAATTTAGAGTTCGTAGTAATATTTATAAATTTAATTTTCAACAATTAAGTTCTAAGAACCAAATCAATACCACACGATGTCTTAAAATTCAACCGTGGAATAAACTAGAAATTTTAAAAAGTTTATATAACGAAACACCAAACTATTTTAAGAGACCGTTCACACAGAGCTAGTTTTATGGAGTTCTCTCAATATTTACAAGTCTCGAACAATCCATCCCAAACGGAACCAAAATGAAACGTGAGAGATGAGAGTAGAAGAATGTCATGTGGAGAGAGGGAAGGTGTCGGTGGTGGGAGCCATTTAGGTGTACTCTTTGAGAGCGACGAATGTGGTTTTATGGCCCCATTGCTCTTTATGGGACCCAAACCCAGCATTTGTGCGATAGCGATGCCACTCCTTCCCACCTTCCAAATCCTTTTTTTTTTTTTTAAACTTGAAAAAAAAAATGTAAACCATTTTTATTGTTATGAAAATTGCTAATGGAACCCTTCCCTTTGTCTATAGCAAGGGGTTTCAAGAAATCATTGATGTTTGTTGAGTTGTCAAAAGAGAGTTTCAGTTGGGCCTAAAAGGATTCTATTGTTCAAAGTTTTGAGTAAATTTGACTGGCAAATGAAGTTTTTACCTTTTACATCATAGTCTAGCATGTCCTTTTGTACTAAGAAAATAACAAATCCAATGTAGTCAGTGAATACGATAAATGAGTTTCATGGTGTGACATTTTATCTAATGCTATCAAATCACTTGTCGACACATAAGCTGAGAAATGTAAGAGCTAAAATCTTAAGGAAAAAATCTTGAGTATTGAGCATTCGACTCTACTAGTATGACGCTTATCAATAGTCAAGTTAGGAGGAAGTTAGGAGGTTGGTGGTGATTAAGTTGAAAATGACAAATTGAATGATTCATACACCAATACTTCATCATTTAGGCAATGCAGATTTTATACTTGGGTAAAGGCTTTTCGGACAAGAATGTCATGGATTTGCGTTTTGACGAAGAGACTGGGAAAAAAATGACACAAAAATGCATTGATTTAGGTTGAGTTTTATAAGGTATTGGGTTAGAATTAATTCTATTTCGGAGTGTATAAAGAAACATGGATTTCATCTTACCACTAATTAACAACAAAAGGAGTAACATATATATATCTTATAAAGTGTTTGAAGTCTCCATTTCTTTAATGTGGGATTTTCGACATATTCCTCAATATAGTGTTGGGGTCACCATCCTTTTTCCTTGACTGAAGGTCTAATTGGACTTCATGTACTATAATACCATATTAGAAAAGCATGAGGTTCCATCACACAACTAATTGGTAAAGAAATGAGCAACCTGTGTATCTTTTAGAGAGTAAGGTGTTTTCTCATTGTGGGGTCTGACAAAGTAAACCAATAATAAAAAATTTAAAAGACATAAAAGTAAATTAGAGTTAAAGGTATGCGAGCTTAAAAAGTAACTGAAATCTTAATGTCAATGAAGAAGACTATGTTCGAAAAATCCAAATTTAGCCACCAAAGCTGAAGTGGGAAAAACCAAATCAAACCAACCAATTCGTGCAACACTCAAATTATTTGTCCTATCAGAGATTCAACCTTATTTTACCATTACAATCATAGGGAAGAAATGGCAAAAGAAAATGGCAATAAGTTAGAAAAGAGGGAGACTCGAAGACCGTGGAAAATAGATGGGGAAGATAAACATTCTTTTTTCCACACCATGGGTGAAATTCGAGTTGAAAAGATCAAATCCCAAGAATTTCTTTTTCTTCACAACTTTTCTAGAGGTACTAAGAAATTACTGGAAATATTTTAATAGAGTAGCCTTTTCTAAAGTCAGAAGGAGGAGCAGTAAAATTTGGTTGCAAGTGCGAGTCTTTCTTTTCTTTTCTTTTCTTTTCTTTTTTGGTTCTCTTAAAAAATAAAGCCAAACTAAGTTTGGTGTTATGTGAAATTGTGCCTCACTGAGTGATGGTTTGTGGTGGTGGTCCGGGACTTAGGTACTGATGCAAACTAAAACCTAAAGGAAGAAAAAGAAAAGAAAAAGAAAAGAAAAGAAGAAAAATAGAAATAAATTAAATTAAATTAAAGAAAGGAAAGAAAAAATGTCAACGGGGATGAAAATGATACCAACAAAGCGCTCTGGAAGTTTGAATTGCAATTCTGTGGTGAGACTTTTCTTTTGTAGTTGTTGCTAAGACAAGCCTTTATCAATTTCTGTGCATATTCCCCACATCACAACCTTTAGTAGGCAGCTTAACCTGCAATAACATCCCAATTATTGACTCTTAAACCTTGTCCTTCTCTGCTTTCTCATATAGTCTAGTCTACTGTTATCAGATCATCATCTCAATCATTGGTGCAGCAAAATATATATTCTTCAGCATGCTTCAAAAGAAATCATATACTTTACTTTAAAACAAAAAAAGGGGAGTCTTTTCTTTCTTCTTTTCTTTTTTCAACTATGGATACATTCTCATACTCTATGGCTAGAGACATTTCAATTCCAACCAAATACTTTGAGAAAATAGCAGTGTAATTGTAGGGCTAAAAAAATTGACATAGGGAAAGATAGAATAGAAATTAACAAGAGGTCAAATCAATTTAGTGAATATATTATTTAATATACTCAAAGCCATGGTGATAATGCAAAGTGGTGCATCTACCTTTATATGATTCCTGCAGCCACTGTGTAAAAATGGAGTCAGCTTACTCTGAATATAAAAGAATTTATAAAAATGGTAAAGCTTATCAACTTAACCAAGGAAAAGGTTAGGATATTCACAGAGAAAAGAGAGAGAGAGAGAGAGAGAGAGAGAGAGAGAGAGAGAGAGAGAGGAGGGAGAGACAAAAACGCACAGAGAGAGAAAGAAAGAATCTGGGGATTAATGAAAGGAGGGTTGGGCATTATGGCATATCCTAGCTTTTAGAAAGTATGTGCATGAGTTGCAGGATTAAGGTACAAATATGCCATTTGCCTGGTAAAAAAGACTGCATCTTTTTTTATCTCACATCTATGCTGCACAAACAGACAAAATCAAAAAGCTTCTATTCCCTCACCCCCACCCCCCTCTTCTTCTATTAAATTTACCTGCCCATGTCATCATCCATCAGGAATCTCATCTCAACCACCTTTTCTTTTTCCTCTTTCCTTCCTTCCAATCTTGTTTATTTACAGACCCTTCTTTTCCAATGGCTTTTCTCTACTGCAGATCTCTATGTTACCCCCCAAGCTTTTTCTAAAACCTATCTTGGAAATCCCCACTCTACAAGAAACGAATATTCATTACAAATTACATTCCCCATCTAACCCCCTCCACAATGTTCTTATTCGTTCTAATTAGGCCTATCAGAATGGTTTTCCTATCCTTGTCGCCATCTTAGCAAAGTTCAGTTCACATACGGCCAGAAGAATAATGACGACATCATAGGGGTAAAAAGTGTCAAAGTAGGAGAGTAGTTGAAAATAGGGTCATTGGTTGTGGATCCTAACGTACTTTTCAGTCTCATCTGTAGATAAACAGAAGCTCCTAGGTAAACTAATCACCAACTAGCGTATCAGGCAGGAGCATTTAGGTTCTCACTTGCTGCTTACGTCATTATTCCTGAATTATGATATTTTAGCTCATTAACCTTATTAACTAAAGGATTTTTTTTTTAATAAGATAACTAAATGAATTTTATTTCCTTGGCTGGAAGAAATGGGGTAAATGTAAAGTCCAGTCGCCCTTGGTTTACTTCGGCAGTTTTTATGGGTAAAACTAGATGATAAATGGAGGTATGGAAGTATACAATTGAAACTTAAATGGCATTGATTTTAAGCAACTTTTTATTTCCTTCCCTATACAAATATACAAAATAAAATAGAACTGAAAGAAATTACAAAGTAATGCCTAGAGTAGGTAAAGATTAATATTCTACATGTTGTGGATAACTTATATGTAAAAGTACCAACTGAGGAAAAGCTTTAGAAAATGGATAGCATCGATATGCACCAGAATCTGCAGGACCAATTTCTTTAAAGGACTTCGTCAAGTTCCTGGATTTGGCCCATTTAAGTTTACTCCCACATATTTATCCAGCACACTCTTGAACACCTGCCGCAGAAATTAAAGTAAAGTTTAATAGCAATAACAAAACAACATCAAAAAGTAAAGTTTCAAAGCGTTTGCAACAGCATATTCGTTGGTCATGCTTATTTATTAGGGAAGGCAAAAAAAAAAGTAGAACTGAATAAGGTGGGCTACTTGCCTATTCTATGGCGATGAGAATAACAGTGTTTTTTTTAAGAAAAAATAAAGGCAGATTGAAAATAAATATACATTGCCTTCAAAACACAGAGCTGAAATGGCGTAATAAATTACAAAAATTACACACCAGTAAGAGTATAATTAGAAAACTATGGGTAGAGAGCATGCACATTCGGTGAGATTCAAAATAAACAAAAGAAGTCAAATTCGCGGAAGGGAACAAATATTTGAGATATTAAAGTTGTGAGGAGAAAGAACTCTGGTTTAGGCAATTGATCAAACTGAAGTTTTTTTTTTAGAAAAGGAAACCGGCCTTTTATTGATAATAATAAAACTCAAAGGCAAGCAAATAACAAATAGATAAATAAATAAACTGCTTCTCATATTGAAACTGAACAGTGTAACAGCCAAAAAACAGACTTGCAGTTCCTAGAAGGCAAGCAGACAATATAATATTTCATTAAGAACTTTTCAATACCAACTTATATAACAGTCTCTAAATCAAATCAATTGCCAAAGTAAAAGGCAGTTTGGGATTAGTCAATATGCTTCTCATTTTTCAAGGTTGCCTGATAGCTACAAAGAAGTGGATATTTCACATGAACAAAAAAGCTGAGCACACAATTGCAGAGTGCCGTTTCCAATTGGTGGGCAACCAAATGTATGGAGGATGAGAACCATGTGAGAAGAGCTTTTGTTGTTATCCCACAAAGATTGCCTTCGAGATCAATTACTATTACTAGCTACTTGTGTGCTCAGTAATTTGTTCTGAGAAAAGAGAAAAAGGGGACAGAAAACATATCCTCCCTATTATTTAAAACAAATTGCACAGAGCTATACCTATGGATATGATAAACAGGGAATATATCATGATTGAAGTAAAATAGAGAATAAATAAATAAAATAACTAAAAAGAAAATAAAAATATTGCTGTCATATAGAGTTACAATGACCTGACGGGCAAAAGACTCTTTCCTGTTTAGAATTGCATCCATCACAGCAAATTGATCATCAAATGAACTATAGAAAACTTCATAGAATCTTTTCCTGAGATGAAAGAGATAAAAGCCAAAAGTCAGATATCTCCCTAAGCCTCCATAATAAGAGGAAAAAAGAAACTTCTTTTTTGTAACAATATAATTAACTGATCCTCCTCGGTGTTTCGTTGATCCATTTGATCAAATTTTCGAGTAAGAACTTCTGCTCCAACCGGTGAAAGTAAGTGCAGTATAAGAGCCTCTAGAGTTCTTGGGAAGTTATTCTGGATTGAAAAGAAAGTAGTATAAGATGACAAGCTAAGGAAGAAACAAAGAATGGGGAAAGCAAAGAAAGAGAAACAATTCCACACATAACAGACTAAAACCAAAATAGTTTGACATCCAAAGAATATATTCATGCAATCTATTACAATATTGAGCAGCCTTAGTTTATTAATTAGACCAGACACTAATTGGAATAAACTAATTTCCTCCATGCCTTCCATGAAAAACAATTTCGATCAGGTAAATGTAACAGGGAAGTGAAAAGAACTCACTGCCATGGTGAGAAGGACCTTCTGAAGAATGCATGGTTCCAAATTCCAAATAGAGGTAGCTACTTGATCATTCTCCAAGCTATTTAAACTAGTAAACTTCATCATCTCCTCCTCACCCGCAGAACCATTTGTAGAACGAGATTGTAGGGTTCCAATTTGATCAGAAACACTTACATGGTCATGAACTAAAGTAATAAACCCATGCAGAGCTCGGGCGGTGCAGGGTTCAAGTTCATGAGAAAAAGTTTCTTCCCTTGGCTCTTTCTCCTTCAAATCCCCACCTTCAGGTGCTTGACTCAAACATTCAACACCTTGATCTAGTAATTAATAACAACGATCAATTTACCAAATTGCCTCAACCACCAAATTTAAAATGTAATTTCTAAACTCTTTTCTGGCACTTTCAAGAGAGTTCAAAATACTATTGAAACATCTGGAGTGGGGAAGAGAACCTTACCCATCCCTTTGATACCCGATACGTCAAGCTCATGACTCTTCATTTCATCCATCTCAGCAAGAGAGCAAGGCACACGCAATACTTCGTTCTGTCCTTAATTTGAAAGGTGTCAAAACCAACTCTACCATTATAGCTTTTATCCAAAAAAGAAAAAAGGAAAAAAAATCATAATGAAAAGTTCATGGCCATATGAGTATTCAAACTCAGTCTATAAATTTTCATCATACAGTTAGTGAACATAGCTTGCAAGTTTTCAAAACATAGGCCAGAATAGCTTACGCTTAAGCACAATACACTATGAGAAATCCTCTCTAGAAGCAAGGGTCTCTCTCTGATTACAGTTGCATTAAATTATTCAAAGCTTCATTGAGATTCTAGAAAATATGTCCATATATTGTACCCAATATGAATACTCTTTACACCACACACAAAGGTCAATTTTCTGAAGCCCACAAATATATGAATGGGCTGCACCCGTGACTGAAGTGATGAAGTCTTCAAAATGTTACTTAATGCAATAATACTTCATACACACTCTATAAGAAGTATCTGCCAAAATTCCATTCTTTTATAGAAAGCAAACATTTCGATGATACGATGAAATTAAAAAGAGGTGGGAAAGGATTAAAAAATATATTCCAATGAGCTACAAGGGACGATAAACTATAGTTCAAAATTGAGAATTTAATTTACACCACATTAGAGATAGGTATATAATTGAAGATAGAAGAGACAGAATCATGTTCTTTATATGTGAAGATGCAAGAATTCTTTTCAAGCCATATCGAACACAAAATTGGTAATGATGTTTAGCCAAAGGATCATTTTTCCATCTAAAAGGTGTGCACATAACTACATTCAAGAACATCTTGAGTTGTGCTTGTGCAGATGGTTGGGAAATGCATTGCACTCCCCTTATACCACTAATTGCTGAATGGCTTTATAAATATATGGGTTTTCCAGCAGATAGCAATTTAACTTTATCTGTAAGATATCCAAAATTTTCAATGAAGTCCCTACCTAACAATGTGAGATCGAAAACAGTATTTTATATAAGTTATGTAAATATCCATTCTATCCTCAAAAAAGACAACCAGACTGTACTCAATTAAAAAATTCAACTTGGTCCGATCCAAAATTTTTAATTGGATTAGATGGTCAGATATTTATGAGTTTTCTGCTTTTGAGGATAAGTTTTCTGTTGAGAATTAAGGTGAAGATTTTGGTAATTTGCTTCAAAAGTCTGAAGAAAGGGTGGCTGTTCAAGTCCCTTCTGTAAGTCTTCCTCTATCTCCTAAAATTCTGCCACATCTCTCCTCCATCATTGAGATTTGTGGTTTGCAATTTTATGAAGCCACACATCATTCAGTTTAGGTTACCCCTTGAATTTTTTTTTTCAGTGACATAAAAGGATTTTTTTACCAAACTTCCATTAAATCATTGTGGAATTTCAGGATTTTGGTTGGTCTTTTGTGGAGCTCTTTGGAGGCCTTTTGTCAAAGTTGTTTGAATTGGCTCAGAGCTTACACGGGAAAGGTTTGATACGCCTATGTAAAAATTGGTTTCATCTTTGGATAAGTATTTGCAGGGCTTGGTTACCGGTAGATTCTATTGATCCTTTTAAACCTGGTATTGGCAGCAGATTTTCTGATTTGAAGGTTCCTAGGATTGTTAATGGTTTTGTACTCAAGTTTACCTAGTTGTTAGAGATTTATATTAGGGAAATTAGAGAAAATAGCAAAAATGGGAGAGTCACTTTGATTTTTGGCAAAAAATCTAAAGAATAAGATTTAGGGCAAATCACTCCATTTTGACGTATAGGGTGTTATGTCTATACCGAAAATGCCCTCAATGTAATCTTTCCTAAAAAAACGAAGATACAATCTAACAAATTGATAATGAAAGATTACATTGTGGCCTTCTATTTTAATGGCCGATATTCAACCCCCCGATCGCCAGATTACATTGTGGCCTTCCACTTTCTCCGGTTTCCAAGAACCCTCCGGCTACCCCCATGCCCGTCTTGGAGATCAACCTCATCTCTGCCCAGCACCTCAAAGTCTCTTCCAACTATCTCAACCCCAACCACACCTACGCCGTCGCCTGGGTTCACCCTTCCCACTGCCTCCATACTCGTCTCGACACCATCGGCGGCCAAAACCCCACCTGGAACGACAAGTTTCTCTTCCGTGTCTCCCCTCACTTTCTTGCCCGCGAAACCTCCGCTGTCTCCATCGA
>JBBPDJ010000021.1:3089746-3108885 GCA_037974625.1 Cucumis cinereus
TTGAATATTTGAATTAGTTAAGGGTATTTGGGTCAATTATTAATTCATAATTAATAATTATAAAATTCATTTTGCTACTTTTATAATTTAAATTCTTTTTTGCTATTTTTCAAAATGAAACCTCTTAGTTTGCCATTTTTCTTGTTGCCCCTTTATATTACTGCCCATCCGTTCGGCCTTTGATCTTTGGGATGCAGATTTTTTATCGTGGTCTGTCTCCGTTGTCAATTTGTGCTATATTTTGTTTTATTTGCTTCCACATGTAATTTGAGTGTTAATCAACTCTTTTCATTTTATCAACGAAAAGTCTTGTTTCTTTTTCAAAAAAAAAAAAAAAAAATGGGAAGATATTTATCAAGTAAAAAAAGTCAAGTTCTAGAAAAATAATCTTTTTAAATGTCAAACCACCATCTCCATCATTTCACAATACAATATTAATGATGTTAGTCGTTATGGATTTGATTTATAAAAAAAAAATCTATATCTAGAGGCTGTGGGTAATTTTTTTTCTTTTAATTGAAAGGAAGTTTTGAGAATGAATGAAAGTATACAAGGTAGAGACAATTGAAATGGCATATTTAACCTTAAAAAAAAAAGTTAGAAGAACCTTTCGCAAGAAATAAGGTCATAAATACTACTACATACCATTTCTCTGTCCATCAATCTTTGAATTACCAGTCGTTCGACGATCAGAATTAGATATGAAACAAAAATACATCAGGTTAGTTGACCAAATTAAGGTGTAAATTTAGGAAGCTAGAAACTAAAGTACCTTCTCAATATTCTACGCAAGTAATATGCGTCCATGTGCTCTGACATGCTGGACATCATGTGGGATTGCCACCAAAAGTTAACAGCAATGGTTAAATCATCACTATCAACCTGATGAAACCTGTCGGAGAACATTGAAATATCTAACCCATATATATTAAAGAAAGAAAGTACAATAAACCAAATTTAGAGCCTGGCCTATTAGAATTGCAAAGAATGCAGTCTAGTGAGGGCCAAAAACTAAACATGTTCTGCAGAGAATCAAGTGGCATAAACATTTAGGTAAAATTACAAGTTTAGTCCCTTAAACTTTTGAGGTTTGTATTTGTTTGGTCTGAACTTTCAGCCTAATAGGTTCTTAAGTTTTTGATTTTGTATCTAACAGACTAAAATCCTATATGCAAAAAATCTGGTTCAGCAGGTTCTTCCATGTAATAATGTATCGGTATACTCTTCAGTACCCCTGTGCTTGACATTGACCAACACAGTGAACTAACAGATTGTCATTTAGAACCAAAATCTTTTTGCCATAAAACTCTATCAAGGAAATTTCATTCAACATTGTCATAGGCTTTCTAAGAATTGATCTTAAAAATGACTCCTCTCAACTTATGAGCCTCATTGTATCAAACTGCCCCATTGGAATAAGGAATTCATTAAAGGTTTTCCTTCATGCAATAAGAGACCCCTAGATTTTTTATTAAAGTTAACGGAAACAGAATTATTCATTGTAATAACGAAAAGAGACTCGTACTCAATATACATTATATAAAAATAAAACAACAAACCCTTCTACAACAAAACATAAAATCTATGCAGAGAATTAAAACAATCCAAATCAAACAAGAGAGAACGACATTGTTAGGTACTTAAGCATCTTGGAGAACGAGTGCATCCTAAGTTATCTCCTTGGTTTGTGGGACCTTATCCAGGTAGTGGAACAAGTGGGTCCGGTCGCCTATCGCCTAGCTTTACCAAAGACTTCCAAGATACATCTATCTGGTCTTCCACATGTCCGTTTTACAAAAGGCCGAGGGTGCTAATCTCCCTGTTATTCCATTACCGGAGACGTTAGATGACAAGATGGTTTTCGATGTTTCTCCGGCGGCGGTACTTTGCCTACGGTGCGCAGACAACGCGGATATGCTTTTGGAGGTTCTAATTCAATGGGATGGTTGTTCGTTAGACGATGCTACTTGGGAGCAGGCTGATGTTATACAAGATCTCTTTCCTGGTTCCCACCTTGAGGACAAGGTGACTCTTTGGAGGACGGGTAATGATAAGTCCCCTAGTCTTAAGGTTTATTCTAGAAGGAACAAAAGAGGAGGGAAATAATTATTAGTAGGGCCAGTTTGTTCTTTCAATTTGTTAGGCTTGTTATTTCAATTTGTTATTTCCATTTAAATAGGTTTGGGATAGTGAGGGGGGCTCATCTTTTGACTGAAAAACTTATCGTGGGATTCTCTCCGAGAATTGTAGAGATTGGGAAGCTCTCTAAGTCTTCCTCATTGTTGATAAATAAAATTGTGGCTTAGGTCGTATCAGAAACTAAGCATTCTGACAAGTAATAAACCAAGGAAGAGATCTTCCAAAATGTCCAACCAAACTGAAGAAACTTTCCAAAATGTCCAACCAAACTTAGGGTCGACAATTCTTGAAAGGCTTGATCTTCCAAAGCAAAACTCTACAATGTAATCTAAAACCACAAGAGATCAAAACACTAGAGGATAAGCTTCTAGGGACGTTATCAATAAACAAGTGATACTGGACCTTATTACTCACCACCCTTCTGGAATAAAAAGTGCATCACCAGCTTGAAGAATAACTGTCTGAGAGGATTTCATTGAATACTTTGCTCTTGGATAAAGTGAATAGTCAGGCTTTTCTAAAGAAACAGAGCTGCAAAAATATACAAAAACTCAGGCTGGCCATTCACAAATCACAATTATGAAAAAAAAAGATATGGAATAGAAATTAAAGCTGTTGTTGACACTGATCCATCAAACTACTACTACTAGAACCAAAAGTTTAAATTGGTAAGTTAGAATTAACTGCCTTTTTAATCTATTCACGCCAAGAACAAATATCTTCCTATACTAAACTGTTTTTACTTTTTTTTTGGATAAAAACCTATATTAAACTGTGTTTAGAGAAACTAAACATGAAAACGACAACAAAGCAGTACTGTACCTATGATTAGAGGCCTCTCCATAAATATGCATCGGGTATAGTGAGGGAGTAGCAGAAGGGGGCCACAGAACTACTGGAAACATAAAGCTAGTTGGTATATATATTACAACAAAATGAGTTGGATAAAAAAATAAAATAAAATCCTAGTAGTGCATGTAAATATGAAATAATTTCAAGACATCACAAGCATTATTTTGATTTTTTTTGGAAATAGAAACATTTCATTGATGAATTAAATATATATGATTATAAGAAATCTCTCCAATGGGAGAAAAAAAAGGAGAGAGAAAGCATTTAAAGGAAAAACAGTATTACACCAATTAAAAGCATGAGCACAGAATCAAAAAAGTGATTTCCCTCAGTAATTTTTTGCAATTAATAAATTGAGTGAGGTTGTTGGTAAATTAGTTTTCTCATTCTGTTCTTTTTTTTTTCTTTTTTCTTTTTTGAAAAGGAAACTGGCCTCTATATTGATAACGATAAAGCTCAAAGTAAAAAGATTTATACAAAGAGCGAAATAACAAGAGACCAAAAAGGATCACGGGACGCACCCAAACATCTCAACTAGGTTGACATCCCCTTAGTGCCCTCATCATATCCAACAAAAATACCGTCCAAGATACTTAATGAAAATTTACAAGATTACAATGAAATACAGTCCAAGATACATAGTAAAATCTTTCAAGAAAACAACCAATAAAGAAGCAGTATCTATAATTGGATCTTCTATCAGTCGTGCTACCTGCCCAATCAGCATCAGTGTAAACTTCAACATTGAGATGGTCATGCCTTTGAAACAATATGCATTTTCTTGGGGTACTTTTCAAATATCTTAGGATTCTATAAACTGCATCAAGGTGAGCTGGTCCAGGAGCATGCATGAACTGACTTACCATACTAACTGCAAAAGCTATGTCAAGACGTGTGTGAGAAAGATATATGTGTCTCCCACAAGTCTCTAGTACTTTTCTATTTCCTTTCTCTCATTCTTGGTTGCAACTTCTAATTTTAGATTCTGCACAATGAGAGTTTCTGCTACCTCGCAACCAAGCAAACCTGTCTCTTTTAGCAGATCAAGAATATACTTCCTTTGGTAGACAAGAATACCACTTTTGGACCTGGCAGACTCCATTCCTAGGAAGTACTTTAAAGTTCCTAAGTCTTTGACTTGGAAATCAGCTGCTAACTTCTTTTTCACGAAAGTGAGTCCTGTCTCATCATTGCATGTAAGAATGATATCATCAACATGAACTATCAAAACCACAACCTTGTCATTTCCTATATGTTTGTAGAACATTTTATGGTCGACTTGACTTTAACTGAATCCATAACTCATGACTGCTTTTTCGAAGCGTTCAAACTAGGCCTAGGAGACTGTTTAAGATCGTATAGTGATCTCTTTAACTTGCACACTTTGTTAATCCCGAGATCTACCTCAAAACCAAGTGGCAAGTCCATAAATACCTCTTCTTCCAGTTTTCCATTGAGAAAGGCATTCTTAACATCCAGTTGATAAATAGGCCAATCAAAGTTAACGGCAACATATAGTAGAATTCTAATAGAATTGATTTTAGCAACTGGAGCAAATGTTTCTTGATAATCAACTCCATAGGTCTGAGTAAACCCTTTAGCAACCAATCTGACCTTGTGCAATTTAAGCAACTTGCATCCAACTGTTCTCTTTTCTTTTGGTAATTCAACTGTGCCCCATGTGCAAGTTTGTTTCAGCGCATTCATCTCTTCCATCACTGCTAATTTTCAATTCGAATCATTGAGGGCCTCTTGTATATTCCTTGGAAAAACAGGTTGGTTATTTTGGATGTGAAGGCTTTATGACTGCCAGACAATTTATTTGACACATTTACGGGTACCTTTCCTATGGGCAATTGGAATATCAAGATCAAAGACATTAGGCAAGAAGTTATGAGAAGAAGAACTGGGAGAATTAGAAGAAGTAAAAGGAGAATGTATGTTACCTGGATCTTCAGAATCATTAATTCGGGTATTCGATTGGTTCTGTGATAGATCAACTGTTTATTTTCGATTCCTTTGAGTCAAGTTTCTTCTAGTATAAACCCGTAGTTCAGGTTTTTTACTTGTCAAGTCAGACTGTAGTGTTTCTCCCCCTGAAGAACTCTCCACACTTGGCATCAAAGAATTAGAACTCATAATTTCGGAATCAATGATGTTTGGGATAGGTGAAATGTCCCAAAAATTATCTTCAAGGTTAGGTGACTCCCCTTAAAGAGAATTTTGGCTAAAAAAAACGGTTGATTTTCCAAAAAGGACACATCCATACTCTCAAAATACTTTTGGTCAAAGGGTCAAAACATCTGTAAGCCTTCTTATGGGAAACATAGCCTACCAAAATGAATTTAATAGCTCGAGGGTCAAGTTTAGTGCGAGTAGGGTTGGGATTATGAACATAAGCAGTGCAACCAAATAATTTAATTGGAAAGTCAGAGAAAAACCGAACGAGGAAAAGAATTTTTTAAATGATTCAGAGAAGTTTTAAAATTCAAAACTTTAGTGGGCATTCTATTGATCAGGTATGTAGCTGTAAGGACTACGTCACCCCACAAATATTTTGGGACATTCATAGAAAACATAAGGGCACGAGCAACTTCCAGTAAATGTCTATTCTTTCGCTCAGCAATTCCATTTTGCTGAGGAGTATCACGACATGTAGCTTGATGAAAAATACCCTCTTTCATGTAAGAAACTAGTTAATTGTTCATTGAAATATTTAGTACCGTTATCAGAGTAAAGGATGCGGATTTTAGTTTGGAACTGAGTCTCAATCATATTATAAAATCTAACAAATATCTCTTTTAACTCTGACTTGTTAGTTAACAAATAAGCCAGGTTAAACGAGTATGCTCATCTATAAAGATAACAAACCAACGCTTACCCTTATGAGTGAAAACTTTAGTCGGACCCCAAACATCTATGTGAATTAAGGAAAAAGGTGAAGAAGCCTTGTAAGGTTTAGGAAAATAAGTAGATCGATGGTGTTTGGACAAAATGCAACTTTCACATTGAAATAATGAACAATCAAGACCTTTAAATAAATCTGAAAACAGATACTTTAAGTAAAAGAAATTAGGATATCCTAATCTACGATGCCAAAGCATTATAATTTCTTTAACAAAAGGAGAACGAACACTACCCAAGCCCTAAACTTGTTTATGGCTAGTTGAAACTTCGTCAAAGTAATAGAGACCACCAATCATCCTAGCACTGCCAATCATCTCCCCCGAGTCCTAATCCTGAAAAGTACAATGAGTGTTACAGAAGACAACACGACAATTAGTATCCTTAGAGATTTTACTAACAGATAACAAAATGCAAGCTAATTTTGGAACATGAAGGATAGAATGCAACGTAAGTTTTGTAGTCAGAGGAATAGCCCCTTCAAGAGAGGGGAGTAGGACATATAGGGGAGTGAAACTACCATCAACAATGCGAATTTTTTCATTGCAATATATAGGGGAGTAGGATGCAAATAAGGAAGAGGAACTGGTCATATGATCAGAGGCTCCAGAATCTATAATCCATGGAGATGAGTTTATGCATGAGTGGGTTTGAGGAAGATTACCTAATTGTGCCAAGGAAACATTAGGATTACCAGATGAAGAGGTAGGGTTGGAATCACCAACATTTACATTTGAGGTTTGTAGGTGGGAATTACTCTCCCATTGCTTGGAACTTTTCCAATTTGCAGGTTTTCCATGAAACTTCCAATAGTTTTCACGTGTATGACGAGGTTTATTGCAATGGTCACATCAGACTCGAGGCTTTTCATGTGTCTTGTTGGAGTGATCAAAGGCCTTCATGGTTGTTTGTTCGGTCACCAACGCAAAAAATTCTACTGAATCATTAGACTTTTTTCCAATCATAACATTCCCGGGGCTTTCTTCCCGACGAACTTCAAAAAACACATCATTAATAGATGGAAGAGAGGTTTTCCCAAGTATTCAACCTGTAACCTCATCAAATTCAACATTGAGGCCAGCACGAAATTTGTAAATACGACTGTCTTCTATAGTCTTCGTGTAATGCTTTTGATCATCAGCAAACGTTCACTCGTATGAATCAAAGAGATCCAGGTCTTGCCAAATCATGTTTAGGACGTGAAAGTATTGTGTCACCGAGGTACCTCCTTGGCGTATATCTCCTAATTTGAGATTCAACTCAAATACCTGTGATTGATTCCACAAATCAGAGTACATTTGTGTCACACTATCCCACAATTCTTTCGTCGTAGAGTAGCACATGTAATTACAGCTGATGTCTTCAACCATAGAGTTTACAAGCCAAGTCATAACCATGGAGTTTTCAGCATCCCATGTAGCAAACAAATGATTGTCTAGTTTTGGGATAGTTTTCTCTCCGGTAATGTAGCCCATTTTTCCTCGTCCACGAATATTCAACCTAACACTTTGTGACCAGCGAAGAAAATTGTCTCCATTAAGTCGGATCGTGGTTATGTGGATAGTGGGACTATTGGAATGGATACGATTGTCGACTTTAGCCATAGGTAACCTAGTATCTAACATAACTGAAACAACAAAATACAGAAAACGTACAAAACAAATCTGAAAAAGGAAAAAAAAGAACCAAACTCGCCACCGGCGGCAATGGAGAACGGCGGCGGGCGGCGACAGATGGTGGTGAAATCGGCGGCGGATGTCTCAGACAGAGGCGACCGGCAAAGATAAACAAGAAATCACACAAACCCACCAACTTATAGCAAGAAAACGCAAGAATAACCGGTTGCCAGCAATGTCCGGTGAGCTGGCGCCAGCGCCAATGATTGGTCGGAGTAGAGCGACCGACGATGACAAACCATGAGGTGGCGAACGTACGTAGCGGCAACGACGACGGACTGTAAGGGATTTAGGGTTTCTAAGGTTTTTAAAAAACCTGCTCTGATACCATGCCAAAAATAATTTATTTCCTATGTTTTTCACAAAAAGAGAAGGGTTTTTCTTAAATAGAAGAACAACCCATTACAAAAAAGGAAAAAAATAAATTTGGCAAATATAATATAATACAACCAATAAAATAAATATAATACAAGAAAAGAAATAATCAACACCTTGACAAATAAGGCAACTTGAACGGCTGAAGGCTCTTCAATAATTTCAATATCACCAAAGTTAAAATAAAAGTTTCCACAAAATTCACCCTTGTTTCCAGTAAAAAACCACAAAGATCTTCCCTCACCTTAATTTTAGCTTTCGACACATTAATCATATTCAATGTATCTAAGGATATGCTCTCAAGGCCTCCAAAATAATTCCCAATGACAACGAAGACATCCTTTTTCCAATAATCTAACGGTAAGTTGTTGATGGATAACCACCCTCTTAAGCCTCGAATAACTTCTGGCCTGCCATGTTTGAACTTGTTCCATTTTTCAACTAAAAGATGGAAGAGTCCAATACGCTGCCATTTACCTCAAGTCTCAATCAAATCTTCCAAATTCCTTCGGAATAGGAGGATTACAACCTTATCAGCATACAAAGGGTTGATGTTGATTTTGTCTTGAAAATAATCCTACAGAGTTTGATGATATCCTTCCAATCATTATATACATCTGGAAATGATCAATGTGCTGCTAAAATCTTCCACGAAAACCTCTTCATTCTTGTGAAGTCAGATTACTTGAAAGGTCGAAATTCAAATGACCTGAGGAAATGCTCTGTTTTGATGAAGCCAAACAGAGGCCCGAAGATTTTGAATTCCTGGGACTTTCAATCTCGCCTTTACTATGGATCGAGTTCCCTTTATTCTGATCAATAGCTGTAAAATCAAGGGACTTAACTTTATCTGCGTAAGACGATCTCTAGAGCTGTTAAGGGAGTTGAGCTAGAGGACGATGGCTTGAGAACCATTCTTATATTCCAAGTTTGATAAGAATTGTTCCAACATCAGGAGGAAAAACGACCACCCCTTTTTGTCTTCCTCTGAAAAAACCCTGATGGTTGAATGTCCACCTGAAGCCGGCCAGAAGTCGCAACATAAAACCCAACCATTGTCGGTTCTGAACTTTGAGAGCTTCGTTCTCCCACGGTCTAGCTCCCCAAATTTCATAAAGAAACGATCCTCTGAGCCTCTAACTAACTCTGCTATCACTGCAAGGAACCAATCCAGATGGGCTTCTGAGACGACTAGAGATCGTTGAGCTTCCACATTCTCCACGTGAAAGCGGTCGTTTTCCAGCCAAACGCAAAAGTGCGATTGAAGTATTTTGCAACTTGCTACTTCCATTGTGTTAGGACTAAGCCGAAGAAAACACCGAAGAAGACTAAAGGTGACGCTAGGGATTGACCGAAATAGGAGAGAACGTCGGAGAAATCACCAAAAAGGTGCAGATGGTCAATGGAGAAGATAGCGGAGGAAGGAGAGAGGAGAGAGGAGAGAGGAGAGAGCATGCTTACCTTTAACTCTAATTGTAATTTAATTGTCTTAGTTAAAGTCTTAGTTTCCTTTTCAGTTTCCTAATTGTCTTAGTTTAATTTCCTTTTCAATTTCCTAATTGTCTTAGTAAAAGGTTTAGTTTTCTTTTTAGTTTTAGGTTTGTAAACCTATGGAATTAGGCTATAAAAAGGCCTCTTCTCCATCCTTTTCAATTCATTCAATAATAGAAGTAATTTTTTAAGAGAAACAAATTTAAAAAGATTTGAGTTACATCAATCCAACTAAGATTAATGTTTCCTAGCGAAAAAATATTGTTCTTCCCTTCTTCTAGGCATTGACTAAGAGAAGAATTGGATTGAATTGGCTGAACTGAAGATTAAGGTCATTTTATAGTTAGAAGAGACAATAGGTAACATGAACCTCTGCCTTTTTCCTTTTTACTCATTTAGGTGGGAGATTAATTGATTAAGTTCCTCGATCTCCCCCCTCCCAGTGAGTAGAAAAAGGGGAAAAACAACTTTCATTGGGACTAATGAAAGTAAAAACAAAACAAAGTAATTAAAACAATTAAGAATAATAATAAGACTGAAAAAGAGTGGAGACCAAACAGACAAGAAGAAAACAAAGAACTATACATGAGCACTGGCAGATTGATGAGATATGAGTTCTATCATCTTTGTCGTTGACATTAATGTGGACAAGACAAGAAAATGAAGAAATATAAAGTGTCACGTTCTTTCGTGTTGAAAAGGAAAATTAGGGTTTATAGATTATTAGTATTTTCCATTATTATTTTCCTTTTTGGTATTTTCCATTTATGAATTTTTCATTAATTGTTTCTTTGAAGTCTATTTATTCCCTACATAATAGACCATTATGTACTCTGAATTATTATGATTATTCAATAATATAGAAATTCCAATATGATATCAGAGCTTTAGGTTTTGTCTTGTTGAACCCTAGCCGCCATATTCTATCCGTTCTCTATCCCCGTCGATCGTCGGGGGAGGCAGACCCGTCGCCCATTAGGATTTTGAATATAGTTGTTCTACCTCATCTCAGTTGCCTGTCGCACTTTTTAACCCAAATCAGTTTGGTGCAAACGGTGCAAAATAACCTTAGTTTTGCACCAGCCCCGCCTCAACCACAGCTGCCACCGCCACTGAAACCGCCGCCGTCGTTGGAGCGATTGTCGGAGTCGCTGCTGTCGGAATAGTCGTTGGAGATGCAGTTTTTTTTTCGCTGTCAATACGCCGTTACCGTCCAAATTTGTTGCATGGTCAGATCTGTGTTTGCAGTCTTTGTTATGTTTTCAAATCAGTAGGTCATGAGTTTCGTTATAGATCTCTCTATGAGGATTTTTGTTCTTGCCCAGAAGATCTTGTTTCGTTCTTTGTAGGTGTGTTATAGATCTCTTTACGAGGATCTATGTTTCTCTCCCAGAAGTTCTTGGTTTCGTTCTTCGTGGGTTTTTGTTGCCTAGAACTTCTTGTTTTGTTCTTCGTAGGTTTTGTTATAGATCTCTAGACGAGGATCTATGTTTCTATCCCAGAAGTTCTTGGTTTTGTTCTTCGTGGGTTTGTGTTTGCCTAGAAGTTATTGTTTTCGTTCTTCGTGGGTTTTTTGTGGTTCTATCCCAGATCTGCTGATTTGATTCGGAAGTTTTCTTTGCAAACTCAAGTTGGTCGTGATTTTACCACCTTGAGTTTGAGGGAGGGTGTTGAAAAGGAAAATTAGGGTTTACGGATTATTAGTATTTTCCATTATTATTTTCGTTTTTGGTATTTTCCATTTATGAATTTTTCATTAATTGTTTCTTTGAGGTCTATTTATTCCCTACATAATAGATCATTATGTACTCTGAATTATTATGATTATTCAATAATATATAAATTCCAACATTTTTTTCTTTTGCATAATAACCTATTACATTGGGGAATAAATAGAAACCAAAATACTAATAAAGGAAACATACAAATATGGAAAATATTAAATAAGAATAAACCAAATAAACCCAAATTTACTTTAACACCCACCCTCAAACTCAAAGTGGGTGGGAAAAACAGAGAAAAGTAGCATAAGTGTATGGTGCAATGAGAAACATGAGCAATTGGAATCGGGATAAGGGAAGATAATCAAGGACTAACCTTGTTTTCTGCCAAAAACTATGCAGAGAACATTATGGTGTGGGTCATAGTGAGTGCTTGACCTAGATTGAGCAGTGTTCATCCAAAGGTTTATAGAGGCTAACTTCTTTTTGTCCAGAAATGCAGGCTTCACACCAATCAAACGGTATTAGAAAATTGAGCTATATAAAAATAGAATTTGACAACATGTAGCTCAAGAAAGAGAGATATACAAACCGTTTGAATATATTTTTTCAGTGGTTCCAATTGTGCCCTTTCTTCGTTTGTAACATCCAAAATTGGCACCTGAAATCGACCTAGTAGATATTAAAGCTCGGAAAACAATTAGAGAATAAAGCATTACATCTATGATCTATCTGTTGTACTAAAGCTCTTCAACCTGTGCTAAGTATAATTTTTGAGGATCATCTTCAAAAGGCAAACAGTCTTTCTCCAAATCAGGACCGGTCATCCTTTCAGAATTTAAATCGGAAGAAACGACATTTCCTTGCCTCTTTTCTAGCACACGCTGCTTACAAATTTGAGTAAAGGTAGAAAATGGAATCGGAACCTAAGAAAGATCAATGCATTCATCATAAAAAGCAAAAGACCTTTACATTTCAGTTTCAAATAAAAGTTTAAGAATTCTGGTAAGGATTATACTCTCTCATGGCTTCTAAGGTCACCATAAAAAACAGGAGCCGTTCTAGTGAGCATAGCTTCCACAATGCATGACCCTGCGCATTCCTATAGTTCAATTTACAGAGAAAATTTAATCACCAGCTCAAAAGAACCTGCAGCCTAAGGAAAAACCAAGGAGCAAGCTCAAGCTGACTGAGAAGAGAATGGAAGTTGAAGTACAACCTGCAGATTGTCAAGACCGCCAATGTACGGATTCCACTCGGAAAAAGCTCTCCAGTCCTTGACACATCCTACAAGAATCTACGGAGCCATAGAACATAAGAAACGGAAGGTAATGCGATGGAATTACCAACGAAACAACATCAGAGGAACTATGAAGAAGATTACAGCGGGAACGTTGCGAGATTCTATAAGAGACTCGAACTCTGAGGCGGAAGGAGGAACTTCGAAACGTTGAATTTGGAGATATTCATCCATGGATCGGGAGTTGGTGTGGAGTTGAAGCTCGAATGTAACTCAGAGGGAGCCGAGTACAGCGCCTACCGGAAGCGCTGTTAGCGAGGAAACAGGAGAATTGAAATTGGTTACCCAACAAATTTTAGTACGGATGCCCATTTTGATGCGCGAAATGAAAAATGTCCCACACTCTGATTTTTAATGAAAAATGGTCTTCTCACCAAATACTTTGACCCTTTAACTGCAATTATGACATTAATTTATGAAAAATTGTCAAAAATAGTAAAATAAATAAAATATTTATTTTTAAAAAAAATGTACTGAATCTTTTATCTTTTAAGTTGTTTTTCTATAAATTATAAATAGTTTATTTTTTTATTATTTTAAAAAAACAGTTTATTTAATGTTCATCAGTGACCTAAGAAAAAACTAACTAGACGATGACGAAACTAATTTTAAATTAAAATATATCAATAATGTGGCTATTTTAATATTTTGATAGGCAAAATGTTCTCTAAGAAACGAATGATTTATTTTTTTATTGTTATTTTTTGAAGTATTTAGAAAAATATAGTTGTTTTGAAAGTTTTTAGAAAATTGTAGTTGTTTCGGTGAGAGAGAAGGGCGAGGGTTCGCCCATGGGAGAAAAGAGGGAGAGAATTGAGGGAAAAAGGAGAGTAAGAGAGAGGATAGAGAAGAGATGATTGAGTGAAAAAAAAAGGAATGAGAGAAAAATGGTAACTTTTATCCAATTCATTTATTTATTTTATATATTTTAATTTTTTTTACTTTTTAAAATTTTATCAGTTTTTATTTATTGCTAGTTTAATACTAATACTTATTTTAAAAAAAACTTGACTACAAAAAATAAATCAAAAAATAATTATAAAATTATAGCAAAAATAAACTAAAATATTTACAAAATGAACCAAATTACTTATACACTCACTAATGTTAACAATATTTAATTTTACATAAATCTAAGCTTATTTAATATATGAATTGAACATTGAGTAACATTAGGGGTGTACGTCGATGTCGATCTTAAGAGAATTTTTATCGTGAAAGTAACTTGCATGCTCTCTTAAAAATCATAAATTAAATACTTTCAAGTTATAAAATAAAAAATATTAATAAAAAGAAAATGTTGAAAATCTATATTCTGTAATCAATTACAAATATTGTAAGTGTCAATGAAATATCCAAATTCATTCGACCGAGTCCATATCAAATAACATGTTTATAAAAGTTACCAATTATTCCACATTTACAAGATATTCCTAATGTTTGGGAGAGAAAGTATCTTTATTACAATTCAAATAATGAGCTGAGATTCATTTCTTTTACATTTGGATGGAGAAACGACATTATAGCCAAGGAATTAAATCGATAAAAAAAAAAATTAAACTTACATAGTACTTTAAAGTTTCATTATTGTATTATATGTTTTTAAAATTACAAACAATTCACCATAATCTTTTTTAAAATTAAACTTAGGTAGTACTTTAAATTTATCGATAAATTAAAATTCGACCATACTCCAAATTTTATCCCAGACCAAATCGTCTAATTCAATCTAAATTCAATGGATAGTATCTTCTAATTTATCTCAAAAGATCAACAAGCCCAAAGTTTATGAAATAAATTGATAAAATATTAAAATTAATATCTAATTTTAAAGAAACAAAATTAAGTAGGAGACTAAATCGTTACAAAATATTATTAGTTTAATACTAATGCATGTTGAAAACTATTTAGGATCTTGCAATCAGTAGTTACATTGATAAAATAAATATAGATGCAATATAATAACACTCAAATGAAGAAAGAAAGACACCAAGACGTTGTTAACCCTGATCATTATTATTATTATCACAGAAACTTCGCAAAGTTCACAGAGTTACAACACTTGTCATAACTTAGGATAATAACTACAGTAGCACAGACACAGCAGAGATAGCTGATACTCGTCTTCTCAATTCACCGAATCGTTCTGTAATCTGTCGTTACTGAATCTCTAAAATCTCATATACTCACAGGCTCCCCTGTTTGAGTTCTTCAAGATATTTGTCAAAGAGTTCTCCCCCTCAAGAGGCTCACACCATATAAACAAATTTTCACACCTTTAGATTACCCACATAGGCTAGATAAAAAACAGCAAACTATTCTTTTCTCCAAAAGTGTGTAAAACAAAACAAGACGGCAACACCTTTTTAATCTCTTATTCTGGACCTCAAAGCCACGCCGCACACGCTAGGTCAAAAACAAAAGATTTTATATCCATAATAATTTTTAGAAGATTTAATCCTTTTAAAAAAAATCTTTCCAAGAATATCTCAACCACTTAAGGAAGGTAATTTATTATATAAATAATTAAGATATTCTTGTAGAAAATGAATTATGTTAAGCCAATTATTAAACGCAACACACGTGTTATGTAAATATTTTTATAAAAAAATACTTGACTATAAAAAATATTTTAAAATAACAAAATTTCAGATTCTATCATTAATAAAATAACAAATTGAAGTCATTTGACTTAAAAAATAAGGAAGAATACAATTAATTGTTTTTTTTAATGGAAGCTTAATTGATTTAACTTTAATTTTTGTTTGAGAATGTAATTTTTTTAAACAGTAAATTAACTAAAATAAATTTAGCTAAACATGAAAAAAGTAGTAATAATTTTAAATATTGCAATTCTTGTATTAAAAAGATAATGTATGTAAACAAATAAGTAATTAAAGTTGCTCCAATTAACGATAAGAATCTTAAATTTAAAAAAAATTAAAATCTAATTTATTTATTTGCCACCAAACACATAGCTCAATATTACTCTCTCCCATACATTCTCAAACCGACCTAATCATTTCATTTCTTGTTTTTATTGGTGAAAATTAAGCCTATTTTCTCTTCAAATATCCAAATTCTAAAAATAAAACAAAATTTTGAAAGCTATTTTTAGTTTTTAAAGATTGGCTTTGGTGTTTTAAATCATTGGTAAAATATGGATAACAAATTAATAAAGCTGGATAACAAATATCAAAATAGTTTTCAAAGTGAGCCTTAATTATGATTAATTTAAAAATTAAGGATACGGTTCATATTTTATAAAAATTAAATGTTGAAGGAGTAAAATTTGAAGATCAATTTGAAAGCTTAGGACCAACTTAACATTAAATAACACAAAACTCATAGTAAAAATGTCATGTTGAGACCTTGTAACCAAAAATGAAAATTATCCGAAAGCTACAAAGTAAGACACACGCAAAAAAAAAAAAAAAAAATTAATATAATAAGTTTATGAAAACAACCATATCAAAATAATTAGTCTTAAACTAATAATAGATAAAACTGATAAAAAAAATGATGAAATTTAAAAAAGTAAAAAAAGAAAAAAAAATTAAAATATATAAAATAAATAAATAAATTTGATAAAAGTTACCATTTTTTTTTCTTTTTTCACATGTTCTTTCTCGTATGGACGGGGCTTCTCTCTCCCACAAAAACAACAGACAATAAAAGTAAAAGAAACTCAAGACACACCTAAGGTAGCGTTGAGATTGATTTTCTTTTGTTTTTACTAAAGGGACATGCCACTTTTTGTTTTTTTTTTTTTTAAATTTTAATATAAAATTTATAGTTTGTCATTTTAGGTCATCTTTGTGTAAAGAAATTTTGATCGATTCAATTTTCTCTATTTTTCATACAAAATATTTTAGACTATTCAATTTAAAGGGTATCAAATATTAAATAATCATATTTTAATACTAATATCCATTACTCATCTATTAACATTGGATTCTAAGGAGTGTTTCTTGAGTTTCTATTATTTTTGTTTTTTAAAGAACATTTCAAAAAATTAAAATAACTACATCATCAATATATTTTGATTTAAAATTAGTTCAGTCATCATCCTTGCCAGTTTTTTATTATCTTTTGGACTAAAATTAAACATTATTGAAATCTCAAAAACAAAAGTGTTAGATTTTGAAATATAGGATCCAAATAGAAATTAAACCCAAAACCAGTGACTAAAATAATTTTTTTTTTAAAAAAAATCATTGGTTACACACACATGGCTAACAAACAATATTTCTATGTATATAATAAAAGTAAGATGATATTTGTATACACAATTCAACTTTAAACCAGCACAACACTTAACTAGCTAATTCACACCAACAAAGGTAATATGACTATCTGTTCCCTTCATAAACTACATTCAACTTACAAAAATAAACAAAATTGCTCACGGTAATAAGTACAAAACTCTAAAATTATTTGTCGACCCTAAATAATTGTCTTGATCAGTTTCAACGGACCTTTTTTTTAAAAAATAAAAATAGTGAAATATTCGACTTCACCACACCCAACTTGATCTCAGACCTTCTTATTTCCTTCTTGAATGTTCTCATTGTAACTTCATCAGATTTTTATAACAGATCGTGTGCTAGAAGAGAAGAATAAAATTCATCAAAAACCATTTTTTTATCTTCTTTAAGAAATTAAGAGTCTCAAAATTTTAGCACAAGTGACTTAGAAAGATGAATAAAAACAAATTTAACCATTGTGTTGCAATCCTAATCCATTCCTAGATGAATACAAACATAACACCACAGACAAATTAAAAAAATTAAAAAAGAAGATCATAAGTTATGCCCAGGATATCTACAACTCATACACAACCACTCATATGCGATACTCATATATATTGTAAAACAGCAACAAAGCTAGAAAAGCAAAACAAGTCGTCACGAGACGTCTATAGAACCACATATGTAAATTAAATATGGTACTTTAGGTAAAACAAACAGAACCACAAATATGAAATATTTAAAAAGAAAATAGCGAAAACTGATTCAACATTCTCGATCCATAGCAAAAATAAAAGTTGGAAAAAACATAACCAGAGCATCCATCATCTCACAATAGATGAATAAATATACAAAAAAAACTTACATTTCTATATACCCAATTATATGTATGTGCATCATTTTTTCTCCTTTCATATGGGATTTCAATAATTGCATGTTCAGAAACTTGAATCAGTACAACTTCAATGCAACAATTCCGACGAAAACACACAAAATAGTGCATCAATCAAGCAGTCCACAAAAATATATCAAAGCATCAAGTCCAAAGCCTTAAAAGGATCCAAATGTTCCAAAGCCATTGAAACCTATATATATACAATTGAAATACTCCTTTGGTTGTCCTAATACTTCTGGTTTTTATTCAGTTTGCTTTGTACTTTCAAAATGTTCGATTTAGTTCCTATACTTACAACGTACTTTATTTTTTAGTTCATTTTGGTCTTTGAACTTTCAAAAAGTGATAATTTTGATCTTTTAAAAATGAAAATAAACAAATGTTCGATTTAGTTCCTATACTAAAATTGTTTGACAAAATGTCTTGGTTAAAAATAATTGATATAACTTACTGCTTTCATTAGTCCTCTTCTAAGAGAGGATAAAATGTTAATACTAAACAACTGGTTGAAGAGATACTGAAACTTAATCAAATACATAGAAATTTAATAGTTCCAACCTGCACAAGTTTAATTGATAAACTGCTCTTAAAGAATATGATCTGCTTACAACTTCAATAACGCATATCATATAATCATAGAAAAAGGATCTTTACATGCAATTATGCAAGTAATCTACCAAAATAAAAATAAAAAAATGGAACAAAAAGGAAGAAAAGTGGAAACCTAACAAGACCATATAACAATGTGTCATTCCTTCTTGTGGCTAATTAGAACCTTACAAGTCATGTAGCTCCTAATGAGTCTACCAGTAAGTGTTGTTCTATAGTCAACGTCAACGCTCTTGGACTTGAAATCTTGGAAGAAAGTCTAGACATTGTTGATATTTTTCATCTTTGGAAAGCATGTCTACAACTACGGAGCAAGTGATGGCATCTGGTGACACATCCTTTTGATCCATCCTATGGACAAGTTGAACCATCTCGTCTAATTTATTACTCTCGCAGAGACCACGTAGAAGGGTATTATAAGTAATTATGTTGGGAGTACAACCATTTTCTTCCATCTTTTGAAACAAAACATTTGCCTTTTCAACTTGTCCCACTTTACAAAACCCATGGATCATAATGTTATAAGTCACAACATTTGGTCGAAGGCATTCTTGGGAAAGTTTTTTGAAAAGCTTCCAAGCAATTTCAAGTTTTCCTGCTTTACATAGGCCATCAATTAAACAATTATAGCTTTCAATGTCCAATTTGAAGTTGTATGATTTTAGCTCATTAAAAAGTTCCATTGCTTCAAATAAACAACCATTCTTACAATACCCACCTAAGAAAATATGATGTATAGATGAATCTTTGAGAACACCATAAGCTTTCATGACACCAAATAGCTTCTTTGCATCACCAACCTTGCCTACTTGAAAAAGCCCCTTTAACAAGGTACCATATGTAGTCACATTTGGTCTCTTTCCAACTTGAAGCATTTCATTGTAAAGCTTCATTGCTTCTTCCACATTCCAAGTTTTACAATACCCA